>JARFOD010098625.1:0-16799 GCA_031763545.1 Mopalia muscosa
GATGCCTGAATAGACATTGAAACGTTGCACCCTTAATAAACTAGAAGTTGTAATCCATAAAGCCTTGTGTTATATTTAGGAATATAAATACCTTATACCAGATGTCCATTCACTAGAAGTCTGAAACAGCATATTCAGTACAATAGTATTCTCGCGAGAGTTTCTATAGTGGGCGAGACAAAGACAACTCTCTCACGCCTTGCCAGGCCATCGCGCATTAATTTCTGCCAATATTTGGGGCAACGTTTGCCAAAGATCAGGAATTGAAAGAAGTGCAGAACATGTATCTTGTATCTTAGAATCAATATCTCTATAAAGAAGTAGAATCGAATCTATTTTTGTATTCATAAGTGTAGATGGCATTGTTTCTAAAACGCTCATATTCATCTTCTCTGAGCTTTCGCTGCAAGCCAGTCAATTTGACCTAGTTTAACCTTGCAATGAGAACGAAATGCGCACGGAATCATGGGAATATATGTGACAAAACAAACAAGATGGCCACTATTATGGATTTAACCGATGTTATGAAAACATTGAAAGAGATACAGGTGTATGAAGTCAATATTGAGTTGGTTGTTAATAAAGAAATAATCCGTACCAAACAATTCACATTTTACAAAGTTGATTATTAATAGAGCCAACAGTAGACATATGAGCAATTACGTATTAATCCCTATCTCCGTATTCACCCAAACCCTGCTTTTCATAAACCCCATACGATTTTCCCATGGTTCAAGAGTGGCACAAAGGGCCGAAATAGTAATTGTAGATTATTGAGCATTTACGATGCTCACCTATTTAAAATGTAATATGCGTGAGATAGATAATTTTAACAACCTACTGCGCACATCATACAGTCGACGTCACCTTATGTGTCTTATAACATGGGCGATGGAAACAATGCAGTTTACACTATTGAATTTGCTGTATCACACTTCTAGTTAATGAACTACTGTTAATACCATTCCCTAACAGGTACAAGAGACTGGAGGCAACAAGTAATATTTAAAATTAAAAAAGTAACACAAAATAAAGATATATCGAATAGTATGTAGTCTATGAATGGTCAGGTCGTGATCAAAGGTGCCCCAAGAATATACACTACATCCACCAATACTAATACCCTGGGGATAATATTAAATAAAATCGATCCTCAGAAAGACTGACCTGAAAATCCGATATGAACGTAGAGACAAAAAGTTTCCCTTTCTTAGACAGCGTGATAGTCCAAACTGCTCCTCGGTTCGTTCACCAATGGCTCAGTCCAAGCCAAATACCCAGTTTTAACAGCGGCTTTCAAATATGTGCTAAACACTGGACTGAATAAGAGGCATCTATTATTGCCTATTCATGTCATGTCGTTCTTATTCGAGGATATACTAATAGGCCCTTTCAAGTGAATGACATAGAGCACACGAAAATAAATAAAGACATACTTATCTAAAGGTTATAAAAGACTTTTGTCCCACATAGGGCAGACTTTATCCGAAATACAAATAATTGAGCAAGATTAATCTTACTCGGAAGAGTATAGAGAATGGCATAAAAGCATTTTATACCTCTTTAAAACGTTTGGGAATGATATTACACCAACAACAGTTAAGTCACATGACATATATATGAGTCAGATAACACCCTATTTGTACTTCCGTGTCGTCAGATAACCTATAGCGCACTTCTTAATGTTAATGCATGCTACGTTTAATCTTCGCCAACCCAGGTAAAGACATGGGCATATTAACCTTGGCAAATTGCAAACATCTATCGTGTAATGGGAGTCGAACAAGGGACATCCTCATAAATCCACCGGCAAATGGAATAAGTCGATTCTACGACTTATAAACACCACCATGGTTTCTGTTCACAGCTGAAATAATATTCAAATTCAGTCGTTGTTCTATTTTTTGGAGTCTCATTTTGTAATTTTGATCAATAGAAGTTCAGCATATGAGGCTAGGCCAGAACACAAACAAGCAGCGAAATGTCGCATGGTATATCACTAGCAGTCTATATATTTAGATACCATGTGTTCTGATGATGGGCGCGTTCAGGACAGCCACTTTCGTATCTTTTAGTCAAAGTACTATTTATAAAAAAAGTTGTGGAACTGAGTTCACGAGTTATAACAGTCTACTGTCTACTAATCACCTAAACCACGGGAGATTCTCGTTAATGTACATCATCAGTACGGTCGTCATAATAGACGTATGAATATAAAAAATGGTTGTTTGCTGAAAGCCTATAGGAGTGCTTGAAAGTCATGTCACGTGATTTGCGATATTTCTCTCCACTTTCTCTCCAGTCTCTCCACTTCCGGGCACCACAACATTCATTCTAATTATACCTGAGAGCAGCTTGTTAATAAGATGGCAATTTTACATTCCAGTCCTATAATTGCACACAGCTGCAACATTAAATGCAAATCTGAAGATTGATTATCAAAACAGAGCATCAGAGTTTGAACGAGGTAGTCGGAAAGGTACTAGAAAACCACGAGACTAGTAAACCCTTATGTTATGCAGACTTTTCGAAGAATTTCGAGTGCTTTCGGCCCCAATTGTCGGACCATCCCTCGGCCATTTCATTAACGATCTCGTGCGATGAGTGGGTCATTTCTGATGGCAATCACGGGAGGTAACTCACATGCATTTATTTTCACCATATGTCGGAGTTATCCACATGTTTATTGTTAATGTCTGAAGGTTATTCTTTTGTTGATATGCCACAAGTCATACACAAGGAGTGGTGCTTTGTTTAAATGTGATTTTACTCAACGAACGGGCTTCATTGGGGTAGGGGTATTTTCGTGTAATATTATTGCCTTCATCCACCTATGAGATAACTGTACCGGTACGAAAAGTGTCAAGGATGTTCACACATGTATGGTGCCATTGGTGATCACGAAGAATCGGATGCACCAATTAAGTTCTTACGATTGTATACCTTTTCCCCCCTGGATTGACCTTAATATAACCCCACACCACCTATTCCTTCAGGATATCTCCCCCCTGGAACATTTGCCCCCTGGAGATTTATAAAGAGGGCCAGACGTAAATTTTGTTACTAATAAGTATAAAGCTGTGCCAGGCATACAGGAAATGAGTAAGTAGCTTAGATAAAAGTACGCCCTGTAAGTTTCAGTCATGTAGGACGACAAAACTTGTTCTAACACAACCACAGGTCTCTCCATTGGTTTCACATAATTTTGGGTCGTTTAGAAATTTAGAATATAAACTGCTTTGATACTTGTACATGTAAATAATATTCTGTTTGTCCGCTTCATATTCAATTGACACATGATGATTTGTCGGACACATACCTGTTATATATTTATCAAGCATTGTGTATCAGAGAACAATAACATAAAATATGTTGCATGAATACGACATAGCATGGGACTTCTTTCCATATTTGAAACTTAGATCAAAGACGGGTAACATGTTCACACATTCTCCTTATAATCTCGACTTTCTAATGCACCTATCCATCGTTAAAAGCACCAAAAGATAATATGCACACCTATGGAAAATAATTTGTTTTTCAGATTTCACCCTAGGCTTCCACAATTTTCATAAGTTCAGCTTGTGACAATACAGTGTGCTGAACAAACATTTAAATGGCTTTGAATATTTCAAAATCCATTTCAGGCGAAATTAAGCTGGTAACTATCGCAAATCAAACAATGCCTTTAAACATATATTTTGTCTATATTGCGGTTGAAAATAACTTTCAAAACTGTCCAAGGACTTTTAAATAGGAACGTTATTTAGCTACTAACTAACCCAAATCTAGCAATGCTATTAGCAGATATATTGTGTACTAAGAAAAAAAAAAAATCAGCACAGCGGGCCTCTCGCTTGGAAGGCTTTTTGTCTTATAAAAAAATGAATCTACATGTGTGGAATTTTTTATATGACAATCTTACTCGTCTAAAATGTTGATTTTCCCATTTTAAGCTGTTATTGATTGATTGATTGGTTGATTAATTGACGTAAAACGCAGTGTTGAATAGGAGAATATCCCTGTTATTTAATGCTAGTTTGCTACAATATAGCACAGGTGCTAATTATCGTTTTTTTAGCGGTCAAAATGCTAAAAGCAAATCGTGCACCTTAATGGTCCATTAGCAGAAACCGTTGGAAGTGTAAAAAGACTTCTCTATTTGTGTTTCAACATACGTACTTCTTCCTTAACTGATATCGGACACTTCCCCTAAGATAACACCAAGATTTCTAGCATGGTTTTGATGTATTCTTCCGATGAACTGTTGAAAGCTACGTGGTTATCTAAACACAATGTATAGACCTAAAACTCCTGTAGTCAGGAAAGCTGGTTGGTCATGGAACAAAACACACCAGGTCTGAGGTATGGTACATGCTACTACAAATACATGTAATCTAGTGTACCAGTCTGTGTAGCCAGACTATCAATTATACATAGTCTCCTCTAGTTAGTTAGTGCCAAGGGTTTAAGATAGTTACCGTACAATCGTACCCCCTTTGTTCTGTATATCGACTGAGGTAGCCAAATCTACCTCCTGCTAAATTTCCGTCTTCTTTCCAGATTTTACCTCCATTTTCGTATAATGACGACATTTGTTCAGAAAAAGCGAATGCCGCTTAAGAGAAACCAGAAAATACAGCACAGATATTCTGAGAAAAAATATGACGAAAAACCAGGTTCAGGAAACCGAAAATGTTAGTTTTGACGAGTCATATACTGCGGCATTTCAACCGAATAACGTGAGTTTACTCCACCTCTTGATCGGGATTGTCAGGATTCAGGCTGCCTTACAAAGATGTGGGACTGTCACTGGTTATTAGCTTTCATCATTATATTTATGAGTTTATACCCTCAGACGGTAACAACACTGGCCCTGTTAGCCATAGACCTGAGTTCTAATTCAGTTGGAGACAAGCAACAATTCATTTCTCTACATCAAAAATATACAAATTAGACGCCAGTTTTTGTGATTGCAACGCACCTTATAGCAATAGCTTGAGTCGAGCAGAACATCAACTTTCTGGATTAAATAACGTCTAGATTAGATATTATATTAATTTAAGCCTGTCTACGAAACATTGAATCAAGCGCAACTTCTCATCAACAGTGTCAAGCGAAACTGTCTTAATAAGCCTTTGTTAAATACGTATCATTACTCAACCCTACTATACAGACATCCTCATCATGTGATGTTTTAATATGTTCAAGAGGAAAGAAATATTTTATAATTGTTTTGAGGGTACATACTTTGTTTTGAGTATACCATACTACATTGACTTTTAGACAATGTAATATCACAGGAAATAAATGGTATTTACTTTTTCTTTGAATTACGGTATACGCCATACTTAAAGTCTTTGCACTCATTTGACTGCATGTTAGCGACGACCATATTGGTTAAGAAACCACCTTAACGCCATTGGAAACAGATAGACAAGACAGTCGAAAGACACCACAACCAATTTACTTCGTGGTGCCCCATAGCTCTGAGAGGCCCATGACAACAGTTAAAGGGAGCTCTTTCCAATAGCCCGCTTGACATAAAGTAAAATAATTGAAATATTGTTCTTGAATCGCGTTGTTTCGATTAACAATCCATACGATATAGATGATAGATATCAACCTGACAGTGACGATGCCCTGTGGGCCAAGCTGAACATATTTGTTTTTATTGTCTTGGCACAATTCTGATTGCAAAAGAATGTGAAGTCACTGCTAAATGCCACCAATCAAATCGATAGGAAATCTAGCCTTATATCGCATGATTTGTGTACGCATTTATAGAGCTATGTTCTCTGTATTAAGTAAGCCAAAGCTGTCCACAAATATCATATGACTCCCTTGATCTAAGAAAAGTGTATAGGTCATATCAAGTTTTAGTTTATTTTTAACTGTATTTTTGAATTACAGGTAGAATGGCTGCTTTCTTCATCCTAAATGGCTTCATTTCTGTTTTTACCATTGATCTCTTTGCCACAAGCAATGTGGATAGTCAAAGGCTAGTACAGTTGTTCAAGTCAGCCTGATTTAATATTTATGCATGCCTTTGAGTGTTTCATACACAATCCAGTTTTATATATATACACAATCCAGTTTTATATATTCTTCAAATTGTTCTCATATGCGACACGTCAGGAAAGCACATGTGTGAGTTGTTAAACATATCCCACTGATTGCATTCTTCCAAAGCATGTTTCTAAACTGTTCACTTTTGGTCTTCTTTCTAAAATTGGTCAGGGACAATCCAGTTAGTGTTCTCTCGATACAAAATTCTTAACTATTGCCATAAATCATGATGTTGTTGAATAACAAGGATCCATAATAACCCAAAACCACATTGATCTCAGGCACTAACTGTTAAATCAAAGCGAGGCTATGATTCAAGAAAAATTATATATGAATACTGGATTACAAAATCCCCAATACTCATGCATTTACAGTCGGATAATATAAGCCTATCTCTCATATAAAACGGCTATGTCTATAATTCGCTGTAATGAAAGTCTGACTCATCAATATCTGAATTGAAGGGAAGATAATGGTCCACCAAAGTAAGTATCCGTTGAGACATTTACATCAAATCGAACCTATCATTAAATATATTCCCTTCGGGCGGAGAAACACATCTGAACAATATCAGGTTAAACGTGTACTATAGGAGCCCTCACTTACAATATATTCGACAGTATATGATTACATGGATACATTCTCAGTCACGGTACGATTTTGAGGTTACGAATTATGGTAATAAACCGTACTTGGGGCATTTTGATTGGTCGAGAAAATAAGTACGCTAAAGACGACCAATCAAAACTTCGTCAAACAATGGGAACCCCCTGAAATCGTTACTGCAAATCGCACCGAGAGAATACACGTTTAAGGATGTTTCCCTGGTGGGGTGTTTACAGTGTAGGACTACTATCAAATAAAAAGCGACAAATAACACAACCATAAACTGGAGAGTCTTTGACTTTGTAACAAACTTATTGTTCTTCCACTGCTTAACAAAGACATTACATCTGGTCTCACAGAGTCCAAAAAAGACCCCTATGATTTAATCAAATTGTTCATCATCAAATTTCGTAATTATGTTTTTGGACATTTAATATTTGGGCATTTTAATATTAATTTAAGTAAGAAATAATTCCATGTAAAGCGTTAAACATAAGTAAAGACAGGTGGCGAAATCGAAAATTGTATATATATTATAAGACAGAATACACTTTCCTCGGGCGTAGGCCTTAGGTGTTTCCGTGGGAACACCAACGAATCTAATACGAAGTTGCAGAAGCCCAAAACAGTCGTTTTGTAAAGACTAAAACATACTAAATTAACTAAATTAGAGCTACATTAGTTCTGGCGCTATATTGCTCTTTGCAATAAAAAGTTATACATAAATGGGCATCAAAAAAATGTCAGTAGCGAGTGATTTTTACGAAGGAGTCCTGTGACTTTAATCAAGGACAACATTTATTCAAGGCCACATGTTAGGCAAAGTTCGTCAAAATAATTTAAAACAGAAAAACAATTCAGACCCAAATCTCAATGGTGAGTACCGGTCTAAACTATAGCATGGCTCACAAGACAATCACAGTTTGGGCATAAATTGGATACAGCTTACGGGTAAAGCATGTTTGGCTTTGCTCTGGTTCCATTTATTAATCAGTAATGGAGAAAGAGTATCATGAATATGCAAAGCTTTTAATAGCTTTTAAAAAAAGGACATATAAAGTCCCGGTAGTCTGGTTTAAAACTATCTTTATATAACTGCGATTTACACGACAACCACCACTTTTTACGACAATATGCCGGAAATCGCCAAATGGTCTTCTGCAAAGACTAGAATAACACCTTAACAGTCAATTCGCATGTCGATACTGAATTACCCCTTAAAAAAATGGCGGGAAGTTGGGAGGGTTTTGTGATTTGCATTTCCCTGTGATTGTCATGTACTGTCCTTGTTTGCTGCCAGTAGCATCATAGGTGTTTTCCTTCACCCATTGAGATGGCGCGCATTTCATAGGGCAAAGCACTTACTCTTGCAGACTCATTGGAGTCAGAATGTTTAATCTATTGTTATTTAACGACACACGGTTACAGCATCGACTTGTTAGGGTCGAGCCCTCTGGATAATGGTAGTCTATGTGAAGAGTAGCAATGATGTCGATTTGAAATCGATTTTTATCGTTAAATTAAAAAACAAGTTAAAAAAAGCAAAAAACATTTAAATTGATTCAAACCTGTTTTTAAGGCATGTTTCGTCAGATGAAAATAAGTTTTTATTATTGGTTGCGGACATTTAAAATGAACTATGCACATCAGCTCAGACCTCATGTTATATCCTCATCCTTATAATATACATTGTTTTAGATCAACTGACAAACGAGTTAGGTGCACAATTGGCTTTTCTCGCACTTTTTCGCGTTACTTGTCATGTATAAGAACAATCGAATTCTCGCCAGAATTTCTATAGCGGACGAGACTAAGACAACTCTCCATCGCTAGGCAGAGACCACCGCGCATTAATTTCCGCCAATATACCACAGACCAGAAAATAAAAGAAATGCAAACTAACACGGCCCGGATGTATCTTAAAGTCAATGTCTCAACGGAGGAAGTAGAATCAATTATATTTTAGAATGGTATAGGCTGTCAGCCAATCTGTTATTTCAACGTCAGGTGATGTTTTACCTGGAATGAATGATTATAAAGAAAATCGTGCAAGTGAATGTGACAAACAGTCCTCAGTGTGAATAGATTTTACATTTTCCATATGTTGAGGGTTATATGGGGTTGAGGCAAACAATTTGCCAGCGAACAAAATGTACGACTTTGATATCTATTCATACATCTGTCACAGCCGAGTGAAGTGGTGAATGGTACCGCAGTAACGGGAGTCTTACGAGATTTAGCCGAGTCGACTGAGTCCGCCTTCAAGTTCAAATACGAACTGAACCGAGTACATTATAGGCAAGCTTCCGTTGAAGCAACGAATACCTTTAAAACATGATCCCGTACATTGTGGATACAAACTTAACGTCGGGTTAAATTATATTACCATTTCTCACATTGCCAGATTGCAGCGGAGTAAGACATCACTGTTGTGAGCATCTAAAAATAGTCCCTGATATTACATGCAAGGTCAAGGCAAGACGAGTAGCTAACTTACGTACTGAGATTGCTCATGTTTAGAACAATTTAAAGTACTCACCTGAAGAGTTTTAAAGGCTGTTGAAAGACATTGTGTTATCTAAGTAAATATAGATCCAATATACTCTCAAAATACGCTGTGAAGTACTCTGGGTCATTTAGCAAATAATGATGAACAACACAGCGTAAAAGTCGATTTAATTTCTGAGGTTGACGTGGTGCCGTTTTCCAGAAAAGTTGGCTGTTAAATGGATGGTTTGCAGCTCACTGTGAGTTGATCTAAAATTAAACGCAGAAAAAACGCACTCTCAGAACAGATTTATTTCGAATGTGGAAGGTTTGTTAGTCTGAATAGGTTGAACACCGAGCTTATGGTTATTTCACTCACATGAGGTGATGTCAGCCCAACGGGCGAAGGAAAACACTCAAGGTGCCACTGGAAAAAACAAAGACATCACAGGGCAATTATTACAAGGCAAACACAGGACGTAAAGCAAAGATATCACGATCAGATCAGGTTTATGTTGACCTTAAGCTCCAAGAGGGCCTGGGCAACTGGACGCTCCCTTCCAGCCATCCGCGAAAGTAGATGGAAAGCCCCGCGAAAAATGACGAAAAAAAAACATTAAGCCTACATCCCGGTCTACAAATCTGTTGACAGCTCTAGGCCTTTTTTTTCCACGAACAACTAACAAGAAAGCTGGAGAAAATGAATACTGATATAGTCTGTGTATATTAATATGCTAAGGATACAAGACATACAATCAAGAACAAGAATTACTCTGTCAAGTTTGATCAACACATATTTGCTTAGTTAAAACTGTTGGAAAACTTAAAATTCGCTTTAAGATTTTTACGACATCTATAAGTGGGGTAACATTAATTTGATATTTCTGGATAAACACTTCTTATCTTGTGTATAGAACTCATCATTCCATTCATATGCGTAGCGAAATTAAAACCTTATGTTCCGTCTGAAAAGAAGAATTGGTTATCCCGAGATTAATAATTACGGGACCAATCATTGTGCATTCAGGGCATAGTTCTTTAGTTTATCACATGGAGTTTAGCGATTCGATAAGGCGTAAGGGGACTGACGATATCTTCTGTGTCTGATAAGTAAGTTTTATACAGTCTCAATAATTAAAGCATGCTATTTAAGGGGCTACTTCTCATAGATAGGCTATATCCATTTATTATGGTTAAAAAGGCACAACATACGGAGACCAAGGTCCTCGTAGTAGTGAGAATACTGCTAACGAATTGCAACTTTGCATAGGATCGATTCTATTGACAAAGACCCTTTTTGGCTTTTCAATCGAATATCGTACAATATAAGCTAGTATAATATAATGGGCTTAGGGAACCCATCAAAGTCGAATGGCCTCATTTCCTGAAAGAAACCTCTATTTTCAGTCTTGCCCCGACCTATAATCCATAGATCGATAAGACGCACTATACCATAACAGTTTGCTCGAATTTTTTGGAAAAATCAAAATTTAAGTCCTGATTTAAAAAAAAAACCAAAACATAAGTTCATATTTTTGTCATATTTTGGATCTTATACTAGATAGCTGGATGCCGTTCTACTTTTCGCCACAGTTTCGCTCAATTTTTGCCGTATAAGAATGGAACGAATTTTACAGTTCGAATTTTTAGGAAGTTGGCAATATACAGATTTTCGAATGACATACTCACTGGTCGGTTAACAAGGTAAGGGAGGACGTCTAAAGCAACGGTCTTGGGCTGAAATAATTAACACTCCCAACAAGCAACCCATCACCATAGATCCATACACATGTACATGAAGGCCTTCTCGAAATTACAGTCCGTACATCCTGTAATCTGTCGGGTCAGACGATACAGTGTTTTCCTATCACGAGAACAAACTGCTTCTGGCGGGTAAACTGACGATGCAAGTCTACCTTAGGTCTCTGTGTACTACAGAAATCCACCGGGAGCCTCTGAAGCTTGGTTAGATCTGAGAAGTGTTTTCTACGGAGCGTGGGTGTATTTGTAGATGTATGAACAACAGATACAGCCGCCTCAAATCCAATTCATGGAGTGCTACACTGACGAAGCGTGTATTTGACGCTGGTGTTAATTGACATATTAACAGAAAGACAGCCAGTTGCTGAACAAGAAACAGTATTGATTTGATTTCGATTACCCTATTTAGAACAATTTACATACACACACATCAATTATGTATGACGCCGGAACCAGATTTCCCCAAAAGTGCCAACGATAGACACAATCGTTGGTACACTGTTAGAAATAATGGTTCTTTGGGGGTTCTAAAAGTCTAACATTTGGACTACAGAAAAATGTGATTCCATTGAGGGGACAGAAGTCTCGCCAAGAATCTGCGTGATTTGGAGTTTTGGTGCCATACTCGTTTTGAACGCCTATCTTTTAACATTAGTGTAAAACTACTCTCTCCATTTCCAACCATTTATTAAACAAATAACTCAAACAACTCACTTGAACTAATACCTAACTCAATAAATAGCATAAATTAAATCAAATTTGACATTTAAGCTACGTTTCTTTTTGAAAATTCGTAATCTACCTGGCGTAAATGGTGTGCGCAGCTGTAAACAGGGCATTAAAATCTGCATTGTCATCGTAAACAGATCGAGTCTAAACTTGTTGATGGAATAATTCTGTCCCTTTTTAATCCATCTATATATCAGTACTGGAGAAGGAAACATCTCAGCTTTATATTTATTTTTTATTGATAGATACTATACAATGCATAATTAATGTATCTGAGGTAATTTCGTTTGCTTCCTTACAAATCGCACCAACAGCGTTTAACATGTGTTGTTGTTGTTGCGGCCTAACGGAATTCATTTCGATCAGAGTGTTAAATTAAAATAGTTTTAAAAAATCTGAGTCGAGCAAACTATTTTAAATAATCCTTTTTTATCATGGATATCAAATGAAATTAAACCAAGTAAAAATCTAGTACTATACATTTTGCATGTAACCAAAACGAGGCTTGGCACCGGTAGTGGAAACCAAAACCTTTGCGAGACTTCGGTTCCCTATTGGCGATAATGAAAAAGCGGGGATGTCACTTTAATTTGTGTGATGTGAGCAACCCAGCAATATGGCTGAACTCTTTTGTATATAAACAAATTTATTTTACATAACGGGAATTCTTTTGCTCATATATGTGAAATAGTACGTCGTACATTTGTGTTTTATTGTTCTTATGTGAAAAAAAATTTGAGGTATGTTGAAAAGAATTTTACATATTTTGAAAGAATTCTATGTATGTAAAATACATTTTTTTAAATGAAAATCTTTTCGACATAAGTAAAAAAGAATTTCACGTATCTGAAAAAGAATTGTACATAAGTAAAAAAAAATGACAAAACCAATTCAATATATGTAGAATAATGGGAGAAGTAATTAAACGGATTGACATATATTACACTTTCTTCCAGTAAGGGTAAATATGTAAAAAAGCTAAGACTTAAGATGGAGAACTTAGATAAAATAAAACCAATATATATCCATAAATCTGAGGGGTTCAACATTTGTATGTTTCTTTAATTTGAAATTGTCGGCTTGACTACGGATTTTTGTGTGAGTGTTTGTCAGTGTACATTAATACATTAATAGGCCGAGGTAGATTGAGAAACTTGCGAAAATATACAGCAGAGCTTAAATATAATGTAGAAAGCGAGGCCCACTCGGGCACTTCCAGCGACCACTTGTATAGCCCCTCGAATGTACTGCACGGCTTCAAATCTTTAACGTCAAACGAACGTCGCCAATATGAAGAGCTTTTTCTTCAAATCGACCGAAATATTGTCCGTGTTGTGAAGGGAATTCACGGTATCCATATCCAGTGGGATCCAGGACACCCTGTACTCCTTAACTGAATGGTAGTATTCTAGACATATATGCGGTTCGCTAGGTTCATATGAGTGTGCGGACAATGCGCATGCGCTGGTTAATGAGCTTCCGCAGCACAATTTACGAAAGTCGGATCGTAGCGATCATATCACTGCAACAAAAAGCACGCAACGTTTGGCCGATTGCCAACAGATAGGAAGACGACGGACACTTGTTTCAGTTATAACAGCTTGACCTTGGAAAGATGACAATGCGTGATTTTTGTGCACACCCTTCCTTATGTCATGTATGGTAATCTGGTTTTGAGTGAATACACGATTACATTGAGAATATATATAGCCCCCTAAGCAGAAAGGGACGGTCGATGCCATTGCGACAGTGGTTCGTTATTCCGCTGTAGGAACAAACATCTAGAACAAAATTAACAACGAATATTGTTTTTGATGTGCTTTGTGGATGCCTTTAACGAAGTCCAAAATACATTTTCTGATCAAGTACATAAGGTGGCTTTTGAGCAGTGTGACGATCCAAGTCCTCGCGTGTTGATTTTTAACAAAATATGTTATGGGTACAAACGGATTCCCAGACACTTCCCTTATACGTTAAACTTTATTTTTGTCTTGTGTACAAATTTGTGTGGTTTCTTCAGAACGACAGTGGGCCCGTAGCCATGGCTAAGTGGTAGCGAGTGCGCTTCCTAAACTGAACCTGCCTCGATTTACCGTTCACTGGATCGAGTCCGCCTGTCGACCATCAGGTATGAGCGAGTCACCTGTTGTGGCTCAGGCAATCACGGGGTTGTTTTTACGAGGTTTCCTCCCGGTTTTCCACCGTAATAAGGCTGTGTATAACAGTGTGAATTGGACAATCCGTTGTCATATAAGTGAAATACCATTGAGTACGACGTTAAACACCATTCGAACAAACAAAGCAAACAAATCGGAACGACAGTGACATTATTACCTAGACCAACTCGTGATAAGTAGATATTTGATATTTGTACCCCTGGCCCTGCTAGCGGACATCTAGTCTGTTGAGTTTTGGGCCTAATCAGAAGTTAATGAGAAGACTTGATGAGGTCCTTTCTCTCATTCGTATAGAGGCGGAATTAAACAATTGATGTGCTAATTAAACCGGATGCTAAGAAATCAAATTACTAATCAGACAGCTGATAAAACAACACCTTTAGAAATCGATGATAACTAATAACCTGTCAATCAAACGGCAAATGTATAATCAATAATGAAATAATAAAGTTCGTTAGTTGTAGTGTCATAATTACGTGTTAACAACCCTTGTCAAACCATGACTAATTAAGTAAAGCCTGGTAACGGTTATTGAATCCACTGAAATACACGTTCTGTGAATAATATTTTCAAAAGAAAATCTAAAAGATCCAATGCCTTTCATTTAATACCCGAAGGCCTTTGACCGGAGGACACTTAGCTTCAGCACCTATTTGAACGTCCCTGAGCATTAACCCGTAACTATGATCCGTTTTACGTAAATAAAATTGATTTACCATTTTGATTTTCAATTTTAAACATTTTAAACAAAAATACTGTTTGTATCCTTTATAGAGCTTTTAATCCAGACTTTAAATTTTGTCAAAGGACCCAGAGTTCCAACAGCGCGCATGGTGGAACTCACCGGACACGTCACTTGCCAATCAAATTTTTTTGTTTTATCAAGTCAGAATCCATACAGGCCAGAGGCACACTTACAGGTCTGATAACAATTCAAAATGTTATAAACACAATAAATTCACATCGAATAAAAAATTAAAATGGAAAATATTATCAAAAAACAAATATTTTTCCTTATGATGTTAAAAGGTACTACATAATACTCTTCATATTAACATCGTGACACGGTGAATAACGAAATGTTTTGTCTCTACAGATTTTAAGTTGAACTACATGCAAGTTTGTGTCATCGGTGAGAAGAGAGAAAAACGTCTTCGTGCACAAGCTATTACACATGCGCTGTTCATTTGAGAAAACAAATCCTTTCCACCTAACAATATTAACTTAACGGAACCTGAACCTTTCATAGGAGTGACAATGTCTTTATTTACATATACATTTTCTTCCGCAAATCCAGTGCATCGTGACAACAACAAGAACTACTTAATTTTCCCGTAATATAAACAACGGGCCGACTAATGTGTGCAAATAATATCATAGTCGATATATAATATGATTGATTGATTAAATGGTGTTTTACGCCGCGCTCAAGGGTATTTTACTTATGTTATAACGATGTTTTCCAACAATAATTGACACTAGCACGACCAAGATGTAAAGTGTTCCCATAATGTTGGAAAGTTATTTTCCTCCAGTGCTAAGTAAAGACAGCATTGCTACCCTTCCAACACACTGCCCTTAGTCAGAGGACGATATATAATATGGCATTGAGCGTGAGGTGAGTTGTGTGGATGGTTGGCCATTCCAAAGTTAGTCAAAACACCTTATAAATATGGTAAGCATACTTTTCGAAAAATTGTGTCCTAGCAAAGATTATCAATATCAAAACAAAATTATGTCCAAGAATAGCCAACTTGTGTAAACAAGGAGTGGAAATTCAATATATCATCCAAAGTACTCAACCGTTCATTATTCATTGTCCACGCCGTTGGCTCACTTTGCCAATTTTAAGCGCTTTGTGGGACGTAAGCTGCTCACAGTTCACGAATATTCGCATTTATAAAATCTGGAAAAATTCTGAAAGTTGTTATCATTAAAATCATCACTGAGGTCAACCACACCGACGTTAAATTTGTTGTTCCATGCATACACAACCGGAAAAACAATATTTGTCAACTGGAAAATTGGTTGTTTTTTTAGGATTACCCATGATTTCTCACTAAATGTATATAGTGATGCGATTTTCAAAAATTATATACCGGTACGCTAGGGGGCGCTACACTTAAAAGCAGAATAGAATTACGCCATGCCGCGGACATTTCATAGGGATAGTACGCCTAATTGATAGATGGTTGATAAGACAACAACAAAAAATAAGAATAATTCTTGATTTTAATCCTGCTTAATAAATAAATTGGAACCTGACACCTGGAAGTGTTCGTTGATCCTTTGACACGTGATAGGTGTGTGTAAATACACGTGTCAGTTGGGACAGGTTTAAAGGCCCCTATACATAAGCCATTTCCTGCATCAAACGATTTATAACGCCGAACATCTGGTGGTAATAAACAAAGGTCAACTATTCTAGATGTATCAAACTCAGCTTGATTAAAGGCCCGACACTGAACATCAGCGCATTTGTATACATTAATTATATACAAAGTGAACGTGAATACACACACTCACCTGGTAGACTTTCCATTTTTAGACAGCTGATTGGTTAATATTTAAAATTATTTATCTCAAACTGACCAATGGTTTCCGCGTTGTCGAAGACAAAAAGTTTCATCTTTACTTTACTGTAGGCCTACTGGTATGGTTTAATAGGAGACATTACTTTTAAACACAGCTCTTTTGATTAAAACCATTACCGCCTTACCTCTATCACTTGATCCTAAACCAGGAGCATGTTTTGTATTCGAAATATTACAGTAAATTGTGCGGACGTCGTCAGGTTTGTTTGTTTGTTTGTTTGTTTGTTTGGTGTTTAACGTCGTACTCAAGGGTATTTCACTTATATGACGACCGACAAAAATACAGAACATCACAAACGAATTTGCTTCTCGTTACCCTTTAGCTCTGGGAACACCAGGGCAACAGAAAGCAACCTCTTTTCTCGCCTCTTACGAT
>JARFOD010098636.1:0-16795 GCA_031763545.1 Mopalia muscosa
GAAAAATGAAAGCTGAGAAAACAGCCTAAATGTATGTAAGTGATTGAACTCGGGTTTGTTTCAAGATTACTCCAATAGATTTAATTAACAACATGTTTTTTTTTATAATTGAATGAAAAGGCCAACTAGAGTTATCTATTGCATTAATTTTTTCTGTACAAAATTTTAAAACAATGTCTTTAAATGGCAGTTTTAACTCAAAAATCTTACAAACGTCAGCATCACAGATTACGTTCACACCTTTGTTAACGACTAACAGTATGAGTCCTATTGGAGGCGTGAGAAGTCCGTATAAATGTGTGTTCTACCACCCATAAACATTTGTACCCCAGTCTATTGTTCGGTTCAAATACACATCCCAACAATCATGTAATTGATCTGTGGGCTATTCGCTAATTGGTTTGTGGTAATAGTCAGCAGGTAGTCAGTCGAGGTGAGATAATCTTGTTAATACCTTCCGCCCTTCGATATGCATAATCTTTGAAGGACGCATTTTACAATTGAAATCTAAAGACAACACACTAAAATACTAAATTTTTTTGTCAAACTTTTGCATTAGCAAGATTATGAAAAGAAGATTTCAGAAAGGCAAAAAAAAGAAAAAAGTCAAAATTTTACCCCAGACTAGCGGTAGAGTCCTTAACACTTACCTCAAGTCAAAGGTGTAGCAGTATAAGAGTAATAACAAACTATCAATACAGCCATAACAGCTGAAGAGTTCTGGCTCGTAGTAAAAGTCAATTTTTTATAAATTTTTTATATATAGAAATATATATTAACATAGAAAGAAAAGTTTGAATATTTCTAAAATGGGAGCAACTTGGGAAGTTATGTTACCTAAACATTACATGATATTTCAAGTACAAATTATGATTGTAAAATAAGACTTGAAAAAGATATAAAAATATAAAACAAAACATTTTGGGTATTTCAAACAGTACAGGATGTGTAATCAGAGCCCACCAAGTAAATTCAACTACTAAATTTATAAAACGTCAAATAACTCAAGTATCACTTTCACACTTAGCATTTCAGAGCTGCCAATAATGGAATTGCCTGTACAAAGCATAAAACAAGAGAACCAAAATCTAAATTCAGGCTAGACATGTTAAATTCATTTTGGTTAAAATTAGGCAAATCTTCAACCTCAGACTCCTTTAATGGTCCAAGAAATATATAAATATGTGCAGGTGATCAAGTTCTGGGAAGTTTTATCATGTGATAAATCTAATAAGACATCCTGTAAAGTACATTTATACATTATCACAAACTCTGCTCATATCAGAACCCTTTTCTAAAATTAAGACTTGTTTAGTTCTTCATATATATGTATGTATCCAATGTTAGATCCACATGGTTTATTCCCAATTACTGAGTATTGGCTAGCATTATTGCGAGAGAAAAACTGGGTACAACAAAAGAAAACTCATAACTTTTCACTGGTTACAGGCATACTAACCTACATACAGTCTAGCTGGTAGCTACATTCAGCAAAAAAATTTAATAATACTGGCGTTTAAGCCTCACTCCCCTCCTAATGGCAAGATGAGATAACTGTCTCTCAGACTCCCCTATTGTTGAGGAGCCTGGTGAGTATTCTCTGAGAACTCATTAGTACATTACTTCTGTAGAGTATAGACTTGATATTATAAACTAGTCCAAGAGACACCATTGCTCTGTTTGAGTCTCTAGTCAGATTAACAGAGTGAGTATTAATTATTAGCTAAGCGTCACGTAGTCCTTTCTTCACTGACAATATTGGCACTGAAAACAAGTGAACTAATTGTATTGCACACCTCTGGCTAGACGTGACATTTAAACCATTTTCTCTTTTATGTACATGTAGTTAGAGTAGAGCCTTGCTGCCAGGAAGTCTGGTGAAAGAACATGTATTTCACATTGGGGTTGTCCAGCAATCATAGGTTGATCAACACTCTGTGACAAGTATATATGAGGCTCTCATTTGTAGAAAAAAACAGCCACTTATGGCAACAAGGGCTTTAATAGCCAGACACCCATCCAGATGGACACCTTGAAGTGAAGAATTGCCCCATTTGGACACCCTGTTTTAAGAAAATTTAACATGCAGGAGATAGGAAAACCCAGTTGGACACCCAGTTATATGAAAAGTTAAGCAAAATGACCTTTTTGGACACCCTACTTCTGATTTCTGGCTAAGCCCCTGCCTGGAAAGCTGGCTCACACATATATTTAACTATGTATCATTTCAAATATATATTCAATATTTTAATACTATAAATAAATAATTAAATAACTGAGTGATTGATTTCAGAGGTCAAGAATATTGAAAAGATTTTCGAAAACAAGCAGAGTTTGTCTTGCTTGGTCCTTATAGACAAACCAGTATAGATTATAGAATTTAGGATCATTGAGAAGATCTTATTTAAGTAAAGGGCACCAGTGGAATAAAAAAAAACCCACACATTTAATATGATCAAAAACAGATCATGAGGTTTCAATAATGTTTTCAAAATTTTCTTTCATACATATAGCACTTCATTAACCATAACAGTACAATCACAGTCTTCTCAGTCAAGAATATCAAAATATATTTGAAGAAAAAACAAGTTATAGGTTTTTGAAATTCTATTTGTCTGAAGTGGCATTTTCCAATGTTCAGGTTTGACAAAATAATTGTAAATCCTGATGTATCAGAAAAAGCTGGTTTTCATAACTGCACATGTAGTTCAAACGAATCCTTTAAACATTGACAAGTTTTAAAAAAAGGGTAACATAAAGTTTGACTGGCTATATGGATGTAGCACATAAGGAAAATTAACAGCTTAGAACAGAAATAAAATACAGGTAAAAACAGCAAATACAATTACACATGTTTTTTTGTTTGTTTGATTGGGGTTTAACATCGTACTCAAAGGTATTTCACTTATATGACGACGTGCCAGCCCAATGGGTGAAGAAAACCACCCTCGACACCACTGGCAACAAAGAAAAACAGGATGGGACAAAGACAGGATGACAACAGGACGCAATACAGACGCCACAAACAGATCAACGTCCTGTTCCCCTTTAGCTCCAAGAGCACCAGGGCAACATGAAGCTCCCTCCAACTGCCCGCAATTACACATGTACACTGTACACACATTTTAAAACAGAACAAAACTGTGACCCCTTTTAATAAGTGTTCCATCATCTACAGGTATATTGTTAAGTTCATACATATATATTTACAGAGTATATTAAAGCTAAAGTAATTTATGTGACCTGGCATTGATATATTCATACACTGAAATCTAAAACTACTTACAGCAGATTATTGATATGTGTTTAATACCTGTATGACTGTATGTAACTATACCTGTCTTTAAAACATGCAAATTAACAGAACAGTTGTTTAAACTTGAATTTGAATTTTGAATATGTATACAGTAAAATAGAGATTCAGTATATATTTTCAAAGATTAATTAAATTGACACAGGTCAATCATTTATAAATCTATGTGTTAATGTATTTACAAAGATTATTCACAATGGCAGCACATCTTTATATAAATATCTTTATTATTCATATAATAAACAATTATTTATTATTATTAAATTTATTATTCATATAATTCAAAAACAATATTACAGGCCTCCAGAGAAGATCAAACTAAGGACTTAAGGGTGTCACTGCAGAATTTAAACTGATTTTCCCTTCAAAGAACCCACAAAATCTTACAAAATTGTGTACGAAAACAATGACAGTCACAAGATTCAGGAATACTAAAAACTCTGAGAATGAAAGTAATATTTATAAAAACAGCGAGTAACAAAGACAAATGTGCTTTAAGGAATCAAATTCAACTTAGTCAAAACTTAGCTGAAAGGTTTGAACTAGACTGCTGTTGAACTCTGACATAAAGGCAATCTGCTTGAGTATATACCTATAACTTCTATGAGTCAGGACACTAAGTTTGGGACAGTCCAAAGAAATAACATATAAGACCCCATGTGGTAAAGCCTATTTCTCTGTCCCAACTGCTAGAAGTTATAAGGTATGTGCTAACACAATTTTACAGTGGCAAGGGTTCTGCCCAAGGGCTAGGAAGAGGTGTGTCCACTCATCCTTTGCACACCTGAATTATGTGATCCAAGAAAATAATAATTGTCAGTTGTTGTTGACAATACCTGGTGTATTTACCAGGCTGATATTTTCATGATAAATTAACATTTCCCAAAGCCCTAAGAACATGACATTTGTGTGAATCCAATGATTAACCGAATGAATGAAGATGAATGGTGTGCTTCATATCTTTGATGTTCAGATAAGAACAAACAGATGTTGAGACAGAAGGAAAAACCACAAATTACATACTGACTGTTAAACAGCATGGCAAATTACACAGAGATTCAACCACATCTTTTTTAGATCTACAGCACTCTAGTAAATACTCTTCTAATTGTTTGAAGTAAACAGTTTGTAGTAGGGGATATTAACCGTTGAATTATAAAATCTTTGTTAAAGCCTTGATTTTTTTTTTATGTTTTTCCACTTATATGCCATAATGGTGGCATGTAGCTGCAAATTTTGATGAATTTGTTTGTTTGTTTGATTGGTGTTTAACGTCGCAAATTTTGATGAAAGAGGATTGATTGATTGATTGGTGTTTTAAGGGTATTTTGCTTATATGATGACAGTGCATTCCAACAATAACCAAGATCTCAAGCGTTTCCATAAGATGAAACAGGAACCCACACCTGTGGGACACTAGCAACACAAATGAATAAAATAAACAAATCATTCATACTGATCAGAACTGATAGCAAAATATACTCCTTGTATGTTAATCTTTTTACATAACTGAAATGAATACTACTTTGTTTGATCTGATGTTTAACCTATTCCTGATGATGGCTACACAGAGAAGTCAAAACATGGAATACAAAAAATGACTTCAATATTCGAAGTTGCAAGGCATTTATTTTATTTTAATGCAATAAAACAGTGTAGGATTTTACGATTTATTGATTTCTGCACTCAAGGGTATCTCAGTTTAGCTGTTATGTGTAGATACTGACATTCATTTAAGTTCATAGTTTGTAAAAACTGAATCTGAACATATTGCCATGCATGGTTATCACATGGTAAATCTCTTTTGATAAATGCTCAGAAAATACATGTACAGTATTGTCCTATTAAGCTAGAGTACTGTAATTTATAGTGATAAACACCCAGAGCATCATTCATACTTACCCGTATTAAAACCACAAAGGAAGACTTTTTTGTAAATCCTTTGATATCCCAATAAAGAGTTATAATAATATGTGAAGCTTCTGGAACTAGTTCCTTAAAAGGGAAAAATAACAATAGACACGAACCAGGCATTAAAAGTGTCACAGTGATATCCAATAATCTAAAACTTCCTTGTGAAATGCAAATCGAAAATTCAGATTTATAGAATTAACAGCAAAGTTCAGCTATACCATGTACATCATTGGTGAATTAAAAAAATGACAAAACACTTTTTACTGAAATAGCTTCCTGCTTTTTAAAAAAATTTAATATACCTACATATATTTCGTTTTCTGATTGGTCAATTTGCAAAGATTATACTTCAGGGTTTTTTTTTTGGTGATTCTTCAAGATAATAAATTTAATCTATTTTCAGTTTTCATTAAATCAATTTTAAATAGATTTTCATGTAGGTTGTGGCTTTTAAAATTTAAAATAGAGAAACTTCTAGCTTCTGGCATATCAAGTTGGTGATTAATACAAACTGTCAATGTGGATTAAAATCAAAGATTCAAATGTACAGATAAAAATAGGAAGCTAATGGCAGGACAATGTTAAACAAATATCAAATATATACATGCTTATCCTACAGCCATAACAGGGGAAAGTTAAAAAAACATATAGTTAATATGTATACATATTTTTTTGTTAAAAAGTTTTCAGTACATTTTGTTAACACAATTTCAGAATTAATATTTGTTATAACAAGTCCCTAAGTTTAGTTGATAACTGGTGAATTTGACCTTTTCTCAGTGTCATAATTTTTGTGTTGTTTAGAAAGCGAAAATTAACATTAAAAGTGTTATTTTGGTATTATGCACTTTGTAAGTTTAACAGATACTAGTTCAGAAAATGTTGCAGGTTGAGACACGTCCAGGTATCATGACCCTCTTCAAATACAGATTTGTCTTTCATTTGACTGCTTTAAAATAACCATCAGTGAGCAGAAGTAGTACACAAACACTTTCAAGTCAGGTGAAGTAAGATAGAGTTAAACAGAGACAGGAGTAGATTTCCTATGGCACAGGATCAACTCAAACATGCATAGCTGTAAATCACGTACATGGTGGTTCTGACAGCCAGGGCTGTATTCCTGAAATTATCTTACTTTAACTATTTTGTGATCTAGTCATTTACCTATAGCACTGACACATGGTCATATAAGTAAAACAGCCTTATGGACAACATTGAAGTGATTGAACCCCAATAAAACAGACAGATATGGACATAACCACACCGAAGCAAAAAATCCCATGGCAAAAAACATGGACAAACTACAAACTAACAAAAAGCGCATGTTAAAATATTCCACACTATAAGATAAATGACACATAGTCAAAACAGTTATAAAGTGAGACAAACTTACATGTAACATCTATGAATTGCTATTTCAAATAAAGATGTTTACCAATGCAAAATGTATGCGTTTCAGCCTCAAACCCAGATACATGGATTCTTACAGTTGCAATCATAGGATTGACTGATTTGATTGGTATTTCCCACCATGCTGAAGTGTACATGATAACATCGTTTATACGACTGCACTGCATGTGAACACAATAACATAATCCAGCAATGTAAGTGTTAGTTCCTCCTGTGCAAAGTAAAGAAAGCCTAACTATGCTTGGAACACACTGCCCTGAGCCACCGGGCACCTGCTCATCAGTGATACATGGTACAGAAAGACAATCAAAGGTGTTCAAATTTAGAGCTGTATACTTAGCACTAGATCGATTTCATTCAGCCCCTTTTGCCCTGAAAGCATTAGAGCTCACATTCCTTTTTTCAAAGAGGTGTCATTAGCCATTAAAATATAATTATACATGTAGAAACTTACCATGTACACTATTTTTTGACAAATATTTCATATCGAACTTGAAAAATATCTACACAAAGTCTTTCACAATCACTATATTGCAGCATTAATACTGTGTAGGTTAGATTTTTATGTTAGGAGAATTCATGTATATTATATCAGATTGTCCTAAGAGAGTTTTTGTGGGCTTACAGACTAGAACAACAGGTTATCATCATACAACACTTATTGTCTAATTCATATCTGATATAAGTAACTAATTAATAGTCTTGTAATTAAAAACTTACCGTAAACAATATTTTCAACTGTCAGCTAGCTTAATACTGTGGAGAAGTTTATTAGCATGTCAGCTCAGAGCGTTTGCCAAAGCACTATGCAAACCAATGACCTCAGAAACTTGTCACAGTTGTGTTAATAACTTTCTGTTTGCTATTCAAAATCAGGGAGCGTTCAAATGTAAAATTACTAAATCAAAATTACTACTGCTTGCATTCCTTCATGTTTATTCGTTTCATTTAGCTTACATCACTCAACTGGAAAATTTATGCAGAAAAAGTTTAAATGCGTTTCAGTTTGGATAAATTTTATTCATGTGAAAAAATATATGACAGCATAAATGAACTTTGACAATCAATTAAACAAACAATAGTTTTAAACATTTATAATCTAATTATAATTGAAAATGTGAAAAATAGACAAAAAGGTATATATGTATCATTATTTAAACAAATTTATTTTTGTAAGGATCAAATTTTTTCCCAAATAAATGCATCAAATGAGATTTACTAACTGATATAAGATGCATGATGGTATGTTAGGGTCCAGTTTTTTTTTTTTTACAAACTGTGAAATGAAATGAAGACTAATATGATTATATCACAAATTTATTTAGTTACAGTGAAAATCACCCGGAAACCTTGTAAATAGCACCCCGTGATTGTCGGAATGACACTGTATGTCTCACTCACCGACCTGATGGTCGACACATGAATGGGAACCTGTGACCTGTCCATCTAAGTAGGATAGGTAGGCCGACATGCTTACCACTAAAACCTGACTGTGTGCATTATCAACTTAGAATTGTTCTAGGAAGACAAGATTTGATGCATTACTTTTGCTTTGATGAGAAACGTTTTTTAAAAAAAAGAACTAAATTTCAGCATACTGAATGATTGGGTTTTCTGGATAGACATGCATGGCACAAACATCACTGGGATGAGTCAGCAGTCCAATTATAAGAGCCTCTGTTTGAATCTGTTAATATTTTTGATTGCTTGAGATTTGATGCCTTAATCAGGGTTATTTCATTGAAATTATGACTTGTCATGGCTGATAACACTGTGACAACAAATCTTAAACAAGACACTGGAAGCTAGAAGTGGGCTTTCTGTTGATACATGAATGAGAGTTAAGACCAAGGGGTAACAAAAGTTTGATCTGTTGTTGGGTTTATGTTATTTAGTCTTGCTGTTGTCCTGTCTTGTCTTTTTTGTTGCCTGTGGCACCAAATAGTGGTTTTCTTCACCTCCAGTGCAGGCAGTCTGGTAGGTGAGTGAAATAACCTATAATATAGTGTTAAACCTCAATCAATCAAATAACCATGTCAAAGATGAGCTCTTGTTAAGCGGAAATGTATTGGCACCCAAGATATTTCAAGCCTAAATTAATATCAATATATACTATTTTCCATGTATACAACACATCTGTGACTTCTGTGTTAAAAATTAAAATCAAGCTGAAATAGAGCAAAGAACCTTAATTATGGACTGAAGAATTCGGAAGATAAACAGGGAAACATTTTCAAGAAACTACCTTGACTAGTCTTATGAAAATGGAATTTGATGATGGCAACCCCTAAGTCTGTTAGTTTGGTTAACCATTAGCAAATTAATGTCACACTCAAGATATTCCCCTAATACATGTATAAACTACTCTGCCTACCTAAATACCGTTGAAAAGAAACCGTCATATACACCGAGATCCTTATGGGGGCTCGAACCTGTAACTTTCATTCTGATTCAATTAAGATTATAGGTGGTCAGAAATCAACAACTACACTGCCAACATTTCAGAGTTACATGTAGGTGCACGATTGGCTTTTCTGATACTTTCTTGCGTTACTTGTCATGTACAGACAGTCAGCCAACAACGTGTCGTGTTATCTTTAACGTCGCATGAGTTCAATTCAACGTTTTGCCTAGAATAAATGATAATAAAGCCAGCAGTGCACCTTCATGACATTTCATTTATGAGGTAAACTGCCTTTAACATTTAATTGGGTCTTTTGGTACAGCATATGGTTACATCTCAACACATTGACTGATCTTGTCTGATAAAAAAATGTCCCTAGAAATGTCAGATACTCCCTAAGGGCACAATGCTATCAAAGCTGATTAAAGACTAGCTGGCTCTGAACGTACGTTTTATATAATCGCTAATAGCTTTACATCACAGAAATGGGTGAAAAAACATCAAAGGGAAGGAAAAGTAGTTGAACAAAACACGACATTCAAATATAAAGTGGTTTACAAATTACAAAGCATCTTAAATCTATTCTCAAATCTTGGTGCCTGTACAAAATGTCTTTACAACACACATCTTAACATATGTGTAGTACTACTGCCATTCATAATGATTTTTTTTGCTTCGAGTAACCTTACCTAACCAAAAATTCAAGGTGAAAAAAAATATAATGCTTGGTATTTTTTTGTTTCAGAAAATGGGGAACTACTTTTAATGAATAAGAAAAAGAAAAACCTCCTCGCCCAAAAAGCATGGGTTACGTTGTTTTTTCAACAACCTTAGGATGGCCTAAGGTGCAACTGTCTAATACATATACAAGGATTATTTACTCTTCAAAGGTACTAAGTAATATTTGTGTTAATCACATCTGATTGCCAATACTCTCATAAGTATTTATAGATGTTTACTGCTTAGTGCTTTACGACATACATGTAAGGTTGAATAATTTTTGTGTCTTTTAGAAAGTGAAAATTAACAGTATTTTCGTTATTTTATCTCATCATGCTACTCTTATGGGTAAAAGGAAATCTCTGTTGCTATGAGCGACAGTTTGCTTCGTTTAGTTGATTGGGGCTTAACACCTTACATACAGTTACATGTAGTTCGCTCATATGAAGGAAATCACTGGCAACAAACAAAGACATGACAAGAAATTCTGCAATTATACAAAACCATCACAAACAGATCAGCTTATTGTTGACCTTAAGTTACAGAGCACCAGGGCAACAGAAAGCCCCCTAACCCTTACAACACTCAGCATCATGGTTATAGTGTACAAACAATGGAGATGCTAGATATGATACAAAACATGGTACAATAAGAGAGAATGCAACACACCACAGGGAATTTGCTGATGTTTTCCCTTTGGTAATAGAAGTCACCTGAGGCAATAAAAGGAAGCATCCACCAGCCACTGACAATTACATGTACATGTATCAATACAAGATTGATTATTGTTTCGCTCATAATTCATATTTTGTGGAATAGCTCATCTTTAAAGGTAAGAGGGCCATCTGAATGGTAGCATTTGTCCCCCAAAACTTCATCCCTTGACCCTAGGTACCCATACAAACTAATTTTCATTTTACACATGTTTGATTGGGGATTTAACCTAGTACTCAAGGGTATTTCATGTATATGAGGACAGATTGCGCACTTCACAAGGAAACCTCGTGGAAGCCACACCAGGGATTGTCAGACCCACTTCATGTGACTTACTCATATACCTGATGGTGGACAGATAGACTCGATCCTGTCAACGGTAACTCGAAGTAGGATTAGTAAGCACACATGCTGCCACAGTCCTTTAACACATTGGATGCAAACCTAAAGCACTGAAATCAGTATTCATGTCAGGTCAATTTAGCTCAAAGTCAGAGCTACATGTAGGGGTAAATGTATGGACAGAGAAATACAACTTACCATTTTTCCATGTTCCACCACACTAGCAAAATTCAATTTGTTTTATTGTGAACTACAAACATGATTTTGTAATTTAAAATACCCAACAGATTCAGGCACCAAATAAGAATTGCCTTGTGTTTCTTGGTACCATCTGAAATCAGTGCAGACAGCATACCCGTGTTGCCTTGTGTTTCTTGGTACCATCTGAAATCAGTGCAGACAGCATACCTGTGTGCTAAAACGCCATGTTCTATCTCCAGAATAAAAAGGGTTATAAGATATCCGGAAAAGATTTTTAAAAGTTCCCAAGCCTTTTATCATTTTAACACTGAACAGGCCTTTAAGCTGGACTTTCCAAGAGATAACAAACTTCCTTACAAATAATCCTTTGATGGCATTCTAATGTCTATAGTTACAAAACAATCCCAGATAATGAACTTATGTTCATGTATATTCACATATATGAATATATCTTTCTGAATGCAATCTTGTTACCTACAAGTATCTTGTCACTTTCGATTCATATAAATACAAAACTTAAACTGTTTTCGCTAAGCTACTCTCCTCAAAAAATGATAGCCACAAAAATACAAAAGTGCTAAATGTACCCAGCTTAACAAAACATAATCTGATACATAAATGTTAAATTTCATATAGTGCTTGAATATGGAAATATGCAACATACACGTACCTGTTAAACATGGAGAAGTATGCATGTATACACTATAAAGCTATAGCATATCTCAACAGAAGGTAAAAATGTACATATGTAAGTAAAACACCTGTTAATATTAATATTCCTAAGCATAAGAGCATGCTAATTACCTACATATAAATGCCTATGATCCTGAAAAAGCCTTGTTTTGAGATGTCAATTATAGCACAGAAATGGACATTAGTATAATACATGTGCACGTCTCAAACATAAGACTATAAATGCCTAAATAATTATAGACAAAATACCCAGCAATTTAAACTGCTAACAGTAAAACTTAACTGGAATTTATCTAAAAGTTTAATTGTATAAACAGGTTCTCCAGGGAAAATGAATCAATTACTTGATACCAAGGGTTTGAAAGAAGAGAAAATATTTTGATGGATTATATGTACTTTAGAAACAAATGCTGAATTTTATCAGTTATTGATATTTACTGTAGAAAATTCATTCAATTTGGATTGGTAATTGTAAGATTTTGATCAGATATCACAAATCACAGGGCTTCATTTAAGGGCTTTAGGCAGAAACCTGTCCACCCGCCCAAATGGACACCCTGAAGTTAACAATTGTCTCATTTGTACACCCTGTTTTAAGAAACTTCAACATGCAGGTGGTAGGCAAACTGTCAAAATTGGACACCCAGTTATATGAAAAGTGAAGCAAAATTACCATTTTGGACATCAAAGTTCATGCAGGATAAGAAGGCTGGCATGTTAGCCCCTATACCAGGGTCAGAGCTGATGTTGTTTTGGGGTTTTATGCCATTATGAAGGTAATTACCCCTCGAATCGCCAGTAACAAACAATGACAAAATAACTCACTGGACATGATATGCATGCAGGCCTGTGCTGTAATCTTTTCCGGCTAAACCTTAAAATTGGTCCACTAAAATTATGTGAGGTAACCTTACAGTAGCATTATCCCTGGGTTTGCTGATTTTTTAAATGCATATATGTGTTTAAAATACAAGAGCAAAATTGTTTTTAGATACAGTCTTCAATGATTATCAGATATAACAGAATACATGTATGTCAAAACTCAAATTTAAATGAAGACTGCAAACAAATTGGGAAACCTATAACAACCCTGCTAATTAGGAATATTTTCCTCGGCAAAAAAATTGCTGAGGAAAAAATGAAATATCCTCGGCAATCTTTGCTTCACCTCAGCAATTATTTTAGAAACTTTTAACAGGTCAAGACTTAAATTCTAAGATACGGGACTTTTATTTTTTATCCATCAGTTTTGAGGTGTTGTTACAGTTGTATCATTATCATACATTTAGATATAAAATAAATCATGATGCATTTGCTTACAATGGTCAGCTTGGTAAAACGGATCCTCAGCAATTTTTTTGCTGAGGATAATTTAATTTTTCCTCAGCAATTTCCTCAGCAATTGCTGAATGCCGAGGCTAATTATCAGGGTTGCTATAAATTGGTCGTCCTAAACTAAGTTTGCATAACCATGGGGAGACCCCGTTCTGTCCGTTCTCTCAAACAGCACATGCCTGTACATGTATGTTCTGTACATTGTTGAAGATGGCTCAGCAGAACAGCTTCTTTGTGGCCTTACCTGTAACTCCCAGCCAGGTAACATCAAACTTTCTTAAATAGCCTACGGGAGATTGGACATTAATTCTCATGGTGAACATAGGTATTACAATTTTAAGGTATCACTACGCATTATAAAATTTGCCAGCTTAATTAAAGACGACAGTAATGAGGCTTATATTTGCTTTAGAAAGTCCATCACTATTTTAAATCAGCATGGTTATTCACCCGACCATATATTAAAAACATATTAACATATAAAACCAGCTGATCAGTTATCTGTGCCATTCAGTGGTGTTGTATTATTTACATACATCTACCCAAATTACTCAACTTTGACATATATTTAGTAAATCCAGCTAAAGAAAAGTGACATTGGGTTTCAATTACAAAGTCTGTAAAATACATGTATATATACATGTACTATGCATCGATTTATAATTTATAAACATGATAAGGTCCAAAATTTATGCTAATGACTATAACTGTGGAGGACAATGTACATACATGTCAGCTTAATCAAACTACTTATATACAGGACACTACAATAACAAATTTAAGTAAAATAACTTTGCATAGTTTTTAATCCAGAGTTGAAACAAATTTGCATCTCCTAGAACTTTTTGTTCCCTCTGACCGTATGCCATTATAATTAGCCTGTTACACTAGTGAGTCAATGAATATATTAACATGAATACTTGATGTTAATTGTAATAATTTATGTAAATATTCTGTGCAAGTGTCACTTTCTAATTTTAGCATATTGATTTTTTTATCAACATATAAAGTATGTGATTCTCTTTGATTTTGGTTTCATGCCACCCTTAAGGTTTGGGAACACTATCATGAAACTTAATATGAATAGTTTTTTATTGTAAATGGTGTCAACTTAGAAAGTTTAGTATGGGACAACATCATTCATGTTGAGAATTTGTTTAACGAGTTTCATGACAGTTTTCAGTGGTTATTTCCTTAATTTGACAACATGCTGACCCAATGAGTGACATATCCCACCCTTGTCAAATCTCACTGATTACAAAGCTTAAAAAGAATAATAAGATAAGACATTGCTTCCCTCAAGAGCTTAGGCACATGTCCACTTGTCAAAAAGGACACCCTGAAGTGAAAAATTGCCTCATTTGGACACCCTGTTTTAAGAAATCTACCCATGCAAAGGATAGAAAAACTGTCAAAATTGGACACCCAGTTTAATATGAAAACTATTGTTGAGAAATTTTTTTTTCATGTTACTGAACAATAGGTTACGTGGGTTAATTTCAGGCGAACCGTGGATCGTTTACGCAAAATTTTGAAAAAAGAGGCCTGCAATTATTTAAACTAGTTCTTGCATCTTGCTTTAACTTGTTCTGTAGTCACTTGTGAGCAGAGTTTCATAACAGAGAGGATACAAGTATTTTCATTACAGCTCAGGAATCGATAGAAATTGTTTCGAGGCTCTCAAATTCAATAAAAACCAAATTTTTTCTAAAAGATATTCAATATTTCCTCATTTAAATTTCAATCAAAGAAAAGACACTCAAAAACATGGTCTATGTCAATCTCTATACCTACATGCACATTGCACCAGCTGCCTACATGTACCTGGTGTATTCTGAGGTATTTTGTACACCTATTTTATGTTAAATACACAAAACAACCATTAAAATACAAACAGATACTAATATTCTGTGCTATTCTGTAACACAAAATAGTTAGAAAAAAACTCCTAAAATGCAAATTTTTAAACATAACTTTCTTCTAAGGTAGGCAGATTTGTTGCACTCTGAAAGGATAAATAAGTTTACATGTGAGTACACTGTAGCTAGGCCAGGATAGGGTTTCCCCATGGTTATGCAAACTTTATTAAGGTTTCCAAATTGTTTGCAGTCTTTATCTAAATTTGCATTTTGCCACTGATTTTGACAAATTTCGTCATCAAACTAGCAATGTAGATTGTATTTCAACGCAATTTTGCTTTATTTTCCACAAAGGCACATTTATGTTTTTAAAAAAATGGAAATGTCAGGTTATCTAACAAAATTTAGACGACTGATTTTAAGGTTCTGTCAGAAAAGATTATAGCACAGCACAGGCCTGCTATACCTACATGGCACTCCAAAGGATAACTACATCTATGTGTGAAAACTTGTAAGAAGTGTTATAACTGCAGTTCGTTGATTCTATTAGAGCTATATGTAGGCTAGCCGATGCAAATATATATAAATATCTATGTAACACTCTTTGACATTTCTCAGTTCCTGGAAGGGAAATGGGAGGGGAAAATGGGAGGTAGGCAGTAATAACTAGACTTAACATTAATAAACAGAATCCGTTTCTGCATTGTATACATGTAATGTTAACCAGATTCTGTACATGTACTTGTAACACAGAAACCTGCTTTGTATTGCTTTCTACACATTTGATATACAACACTGCATGTACAAATAAAGATACAGGTGACAATGTTTAAACCCTATACAGGTCTTATTTCAAGTCCTTACTCTGACATGTGTTTGTAAAAATTAAAAAAATAAAAATCCTTTTTGTGTTTGTTTTAATTTCCTAAAATTGCTATTCATATTTAAATGTCCACAAGCATAAATAGAAGCTTAGTAGCATCTGAGTGATAAACTATTTGAAAAAATGATGTTTTCCAACTACAAGAATGTTGGTTGGTTTGTTTGATTGATTGGGGTTAACGACGTACTGAAGGCTATTTCACTCATATGACCACATGCAAACCAGTGAACAACAATCAAACAACAATCAAAGACAAAGCAGAACACAAGCAGGACAATCACAGAAAGCAATACAAAGGCACTATGAGAGCACTAGTTCAGGGCAACAACAACTTCCCTCTAACTCTTTTGACGGGAACTGTGATTCTTGCTTGTTAGACTTAATTAAGTGTAACTATTCTTTAATCAAGTTCTGTTAAGTTATATCTTCAGCTACATTATTTTAAACTTCAACACATTGTATCAGCTGCTGAGATCCAGTACATGACTCCTTGGATACACCTTATGACTTAACTTTATCCCAAATTTGCTCGTTTGATTGGGGTTTAACGTCGTTCTCAAGGGTATTTCACTTATATGACGTCGCGAGCCCAATGGGTGAAGGATTGATTAATTAGTGTTTTACGCCACATTCAGCGGTATTTCAGCCACGCTGTGGCGTCCCAATGGGTGAAGGAAGCCACCCTCGACACCACTGGCAACAAACATAGACAGGACATGACAAATACAGGACGACAACAACAGGATGCAATACTGACTCCACAAACAGATTGCCTTCCTGTTCCCCTTTAGCTCTGAGAGCACCAGGGCAACATGAAGCTCTCTCCAACTGCTCGCCCCAAATTTGCAGCCTGCTAGACTACTAGATGGTAGTGGAGGGTTCCGAAATGACATCAGCATGTGAAGTATTGCTAATGCTTTGTATGAGCATGTTTGTTTGTTTGTTTTGTTTGATTGGTGTTTAACGTCGTACTCAAGGGTATTTCACTTATATGACGACGGACACAA
>JARFOD010098647.1:6417-16795 GCA_031763545.1 Mopalia muscosa
TTTTAAAAATTTTTTATCCCCCCCCCCCCCACACAAAACTAAAAAAACAAGAAACAAACAACAACAAAAGAACAATAAATCTCTCTCTTTTCGATGATTGCGAAGGGTGCAGCTTGATTGTAATTTGTCTTTAGACATACAGCATTGGGTCATATTATTGTACTATGTTCACGCCACGGCGTAGCTTACATACCGCTAACTAGTATATTTCCATACAAAAATAAGAATAATTAAATAAATGTCATTATTATCCTTTTTATTGATGTTATAATTATTATTACTATCACCATTAACACCATTATGATGGTGATGATTCCTTATTCCAGACACCAGGTCAATAGTTATATATTATGTGTCGCTGTTTCTCTTTTCAGTGGACTTTTTCAGCCTTTGTAGATATTCTGAATATGTGGGAAGTGAACGCGTTATTTATGACACTGGCAAACTCATAGTGTCCATGAGAGGTGATGATTGGGCAGATAGTTCAACTTCGTGTACAGTTGTCTTCAAGGCTGTGGGAGCGTATGATGACCTCTACATAAAATTCTACTCATTTGACGTGTCTGATTATGGAACAACTGTCGTAATTAAATCCAAATTAGTGTCTGTCTACTCCCTTGAGGTACGGTTTAATATTATTATTTTTTTTTTGCTTGATTGATATCGTTTGAATTGATCTCTTAATAGGCTTAAGAAGATGTTTGAGATTAAAGAACAAGGCTTGTGTTTAGCATTAATAAAATAAGCTGCTATTATGTTAATTACAGGAAGTACTGAGTAGAGAAATATATTCGAAAGGAATTGTGCGGAACGAGTGTACGCTTCTCTAGGGAGATTTACCATCATTCAAACGGACTTCTTTATTTCTCCACAGGGCACCTACAGCTATTTTAACTCACCCACCATTAGCTATTCGGAAAAAACAAACACCTATTTAAAGCTGACTGTATCTCGTAGATATAGCTCGGATTATGGTGTATCAGCTGAGTTTGAGGTTTACACAGACAGTGAGTAACTGTTTTTCTCGCCACACAACGCCTTAAGAAATTTAATGAATTTTTTAGGGGTAGGGGGGGGGGGGGGGGGGGGGGTGCTTATGGGGATGTACTTTTCTTAATGTTGTCCCACTCATATGACAGCGCTCCAGTCGATCTAGTTACCGAAGGCTCTACTGACATTATAGATATTATGTAAATACAATAGACAATGCCAACAAATTTTGTATCCTTCACATATTTATTTATTGTTGTTTTTGCAATCATCAATTTCCCTTACTCGAGTGTTGTCTCTTTCAGATTACAATACTAATTATGATGACATTGATGATGTAGTTGTAAGTATAGGTACCATTGTTGGGAGTGTTATTGGTGGCATCGTGTTTATAATCATCGTGGTGGTCATCATTATTTGTCTTGCGTGCAATTCTACCAGTCGCAGGAACAGAGGAGCCGTCATGCCAACTGGAGCCACACAAGGTAAATAAAAAATTTAAAAAAAAATGAAGTAAACTCCTCCTTCCGGTCAACCGCTTATGGTTGATGTGTCATAATGAGAACATTACTGTCTTTATCTGGTGGAGATCACAATGTATTAAAAAACATACAACGCCCATACAATGTCTAAAAATAAAGTAAGCTCCTTACGCCAATGGAAGTCTCGGGAAGTTGGCAAGGGAGGGAATTTAATCTTGCAAAGTGGTCACACCATTCCTGACAGTGGAGGTTTAAAATGACGTCAACGATATTTATGCATTGGGACGTTACTGAAACTCTGACGTCACACCATTCGTGACAGCGAAGCTTTAAATGACGTCAAACACATTTATGCATTGTGACGTTACTGAAACAGCTATCTCGACCGTTTCGACGTCAGAGACCCCCTACAACGTTTTTTTTTATGACACTAGACTCCCATGGCGATTGTGTGGTTGGGTTTGAGAGATCAATAAAATCTTGTGATATAAATCTATCTATGGAAATATCAAATTCGGATGAAGTTCCTCACTTTAAAGGTTTACCCACATTAGGCCTACTACCAGTCTGGTAGAAAATCCGATTGACCATATTGATAACTTGATGCGTGAAGCAATCGATTGGTCATAACTAAATTATTGGGTTTATGTCCGAGTTGTTAGCCTTAAGGTGCCTTTTCAAAGTAGATTCGATTTTACCCCTCTAGGGGATACCCCTTATTTGCGGCCTTTGTATTGGTCGAGAAAGAAAAAAAAAACAAAAAACACAAAACCGTCAACCAATCAAAACTCCATAATTCACTTAAAAGTTACCACAGATCGCTGCATGAGAATGTACCTCACGATTTTTTCTCCTGAAACCAACAACCCACTAGAGGTTAAAAGTGGATTAAGGAACATTTGAAGGACAAAAATAGAAAGAACACATCCTGAGTTAATTAATATCACAGTTAATATGGCTTCAAAGCGTCAAGACAATTTAGAAATTTCCCCCAAAACCGCATGCAGTTTGGTTTAATACACGGGCAGCGGATGACATCCAGGTTGTGAATACCTGTGATTGTCTCCCTTGGAACATGACCATGCATAATGCCCTCCATATAAAATCGTGTTAAGGACTCTACCGCTAGCCAGGGGTCTGAAATCTTATTTTAATAATCTTAAAAATGCAAAAAGTTTGATAAAAAAGTCAGTAGTTTAGAATGCAAAATACGTGTTTCTAAGATTATGTAAATCGAAGGGCGGAGGGATTAACGAGATTATCTCACATTGACTTACTACCTGCTGACTTACCACAAACCAATTAGCGAAAGCCAAACGGATCAATTACATGACAGCTGGAGAAGTATATTTGAACTGAACAGTAGACATGACAAACAAATAATTGTGGGTGGTAGAAAACACATTTATACACACTACTTCCACCTCTAGTAGGTCACCTACTGGTAGTCATTAACAAAGGTGTGAACAAAATCTGTGATGCCGAAGTCGCTCAAATTTCAGAGTTAAAACAGCAACAAGACATTGCTTTAAAATTATGTTTTTAAAAATTGAATTCAATAGACAAAACTCTATTTCTCCTGTTCATTCAATTAAAAACACGCATGTTTTTTATTAAATTTATTGGAGTAATCTTTTATCAATCCGGAGTTCAATGATTTACATACGTTTGGAGTGTTTTCTTAGTTTCCATTTTTCTTGATTTTTATCATTTAAATCGTTTATATCTGGTAAACTATTTGCACTAAGTTTTTAACATTTGGCACAGTCACTCCTGAAGCCATTATCTAAAAAACTGTCATGCAGGTTTTTATATTCACTTTCGTTTTGAAGATATTTGGCAAATATTTTTTAAGGGCAGATTTTAAATTTTTTACATATATTTTTATCCATTGTTCAAAAACTAATATGAGCTTAGAAAAAACATATGCCAGTACTTGTCTACAAAGACATGCAAGTTTGGGAAAAAAAGTTAAAGTTACAAACAAGGGTCCATTTTGAAAAAAATATTTGACGTTTTTCTTTATTAATACCATTATAAAATACAATGAATCATAATTAGACAGTATATTTAGAATCTTGAAGTGCTGAGCTTTCTAAATATATATAATGTTAATATAATTATCCTTTGGAAATACCCGTAAAAGCCACGAAAAATATAAGTCGCAATTTTTACTCCTGGCTAGCGGTACAGTCTTAAATTAATCACACGAGAAGATTTTATTTTAAATAGTCCACCACGAAGAGAATAAATACAGAGTTGAAAGAAAGAATCGTCGTTTCTTAACGGATTACTGGTTTTTCAAGCTTTGCGTTAAGCACCTTACGTAATGATGTATATAGTTGTCGCTGAAAATGTATAAGGTTTGGACAGACTTGGCAGCGCGCCAATCTGATGAAACCAGTATTTAAATATAATCGAGATTTGTTTCCCTCCTTTAAAGTTTAGGCAGACTGTCCTATCTTGCCATGACGTTGCAAATCATTTTGCGGAGGGACGTCTCGCATAACGCGAAACCCCCATTCAATCATACATGATAAAGTCCTTTTGCAAAATATATTGCCCTCATCTATGTTAAGCGATCCTTTTTTCCCCATTTTTATCAAATGCGGTATTCTGTTTGTCTTTTAGTTACAACAACAAGTACCACGGTTCCGGTATACCCTTATCAAGCTCCGCCAGCAAATTTGGCAATGCAACCAGTAGGGTACCCTGGTCAGCCTGGAGCATATCCTTTCCACCCCGGAGCATATTCGTCCCAGTCCGGAGCATATCCTGCCCAGCCAGGAGCATACCAGACTACCTATGTGTCTTCAGCACCTCCTGCGTACAACACAGTGGCTAATGGAAACAGCAATCCAATTGACGGGAAGGTTCAACCGACAGCTCCAAACTGAGACATATAAAAAACAACTTTTGTGTAGTTTTGTTAGTTTTACATCTAAACGACGCTCTGGAGCCCGGAGTCTTGATAAAGTGACACGGTAGCCCAAAAGCAGAGTATATAAAAAGCTCATATTTTACTGTTAAACTAATATAAAGTTTCTCGGGCGACTAATGAAAGGGATAACCCACTGAACGCAAGGTCTTGTATGGGTTATCCTTTCAACCATTCACAATAGCAATATCATGGTACTGACACTGTACAGTGTTTTTTTAAAAATTATTTGTAGCTTATATAAATTTGTAAATCAAAAACCGTTTTCCAATGTTTCTATCACGATTTCAAACCTGACCAGTTCGGAACAGCATGGCGTCATTTGAAACAAAATCTATATTTTTTTTGGAATCGTGAAGACTCGTGAAGAAGCTTCCGCGTTGCGTGATGAAATTGGCAATCTTTCGCATGCTTGGTCATACCAGACAAAAGGCATCTGCTGCAAAACAGTCCGAAATGTAAAAACAGAATGCAAACAAACAAAGTATTAAATGGCAGGAAAAGATTGATTGGTGTTTAACGCCACATTCAGCGGTACTTCAGCTACGCGATAGCGTGAACATAGTACAAAGATTTTACCTTAGGCTGTATATCTAAAGATAAATTTCGATCAAACTGCACCCTTGGCAGTAAACATCAGAAAGAAAAACACTTTTGTTCTTTTTGTTTCCTGGATTTTCTTTTTTTTATACAATATGTTAATATAGTGACAGAAATCCTGGAATTTCACCTATATATCAATAATAAACCGCATTAACTACTTTGTGGTAGGCAGCTCAATGATTCGAAGAGCACCAGCAAAAACGCCATAACTTTCTGTTCTTTGCGAATTTTTTATCTTAAAAATTTGCTATACATATGCATACTGGAGATCATGTTTAACCCATCTGTTTTAATCATGGCACATGGTTATATAATTGGTATAAGAATACGTTGTAAAATAATTGGAATATAAATTGAACGCTTGAAACTTTTTAAAGCTATTAAATCTGAAGTTAATTTGACCAAAACAATTTATGAAACCAATGTTAGCTTTTAAGATTTATTTTATTACTTCACGGATTTGCCCAATTAATATAAATATTAAATAGTCTTTAGCTATCTCAACGTATATTGCTCGTAGTTTAGTATAGCCCAGTAGTACCATCGGTGCAATATGTGTGAATTTTTAAAGGTATCGGTTACCTACCGTTCGATGAATACACATGTATCTATAAATACGCTTGAAATTAAATAGTCAATCACTTATTAACCCGTATTTGTGAATCCGTATTTTTCGATGCACAACGTTCTAGTTCAATTACCAGTTTGTCCAACACGGTTTAACGAATCTATACGTATATTCACTATGTGTTATCCCATTTTGCAAAACAAACAGTTTTGTCCTATATTTTTTGTTTAAACAACGGTCTCGGGAGGGAATACTGAATGGATGGCTATATATGTTTTATCATAAACTGCGGGTAAGTCATTGTGGCCTAAGTGTGTACTGACCTACAATTTTATCATTTACCAGAACTCAGATAAAATTCTAGGCCTCTGATTGGCAATGAACCGTTGCATATTTACGGTATTATATTTTAGTACAGAAATCTCGTAAGGAATATGGATTAAGCGGTCATGGTTACTTCGGATATTATATTTCATATCACTACAGAGTCAACTCTCCAAAAACAGCTGCCATCTACTGATATATTTACAACGCACACTCCATAGTTTATTCTATTGTCAATTTCCTTGAACACAAAGTCCTCTGAAAAAAACACATTTCAAATCGTAGTTTCTTTTGACAAAAATATGTTACTAAGCGGATTACTTCACTGTTAAAACTCTTGATGGTGATTTTTTGTCGCCAAGGTTGAAATCCTACCATGCTCGTGAACATACAGCCTTCTCGACAAAATATCAGATTAGCTTATGATTAGCCGCGATTTTACCTAAAGTATTATATATAATCTGAAATAAAAGTAGTATTGTGATAGTGTGATAAGTTTGTTAAGCCGTGAGTCCTGGTAGGTTTCTTGTCAGCTCCACCAATATGTAGTTGCTGAAATACATACAGAGGAATAGCAGCACAAACAATTATTGTTGTTATAGTGATAATTATTGTATTCAATATTATTTATACCCGTGGTTTTTGCCTATGGTATCAGTCTGAGATAATAAAAAAATATTATTGTGATAGTGTTAAACTTTTATAACGCAGTTAGCCTTTGTGGGCTTCTGCCTACATCGAGTAGCTGACATACACACATGTAACATAAACAAAGGTTGTTATAATGGTAAATATTTTTTTCATTTGCAAAATATTATATAATACATGTCTATCCATTTTTTTCTTAAACGCATACTTTTGTTTGTTTAGTGAAAGGCAATTAGGCCGATTATTCAATGTGACTTTTTGACCCTTCGGCTGTTTCAGAAAATATGACCGGGTTTTCTGTGAAGGGCCGGATAAATAAAGGCAGGTCATTTCGATCGTAACATGATATGTTCTCGTTAAGAATATCTCTTTCCAAGACGTAAATGAACATCAAAAACAAATCGACACAATGTCCACCTTTATCTTTGATAGTCCCACATTTACATGCCTTCCCTTGTGTGACACCGTGTCCAACATAACAATGACTCCCCTGATTTTACTCCAAGTCCCACATTTAAATGCCTTCCCTTGTCTGACACCGTGTCCAACATAACAATGACTCCCCTGATTTTACTCCAAGTCCCACATTTAAAAGCCTTCCCTTGACTGACACCGTGTCCCACTTAACAAGGACTCCCCTATCTTACTCCGGGTCCGACATTAATAGGGCTCCACCTGTCTTACACCGTGTCCCACGTAACAATGACTCCCCTGATTTTACTTCAAGTCCCACTTTAAATGCCTTCCATTTTCAGACACCGTGTCCCGCTTAGCAAGGACTCCCCTATCTTACCCCGGGTCCGACATTCCCACATTTAAATGGCTCCGCTGGTCTTAAAAGGAGGCTTACAACATATTTCCCTTGTCGGACACCGTGTTTCACGTTACAATCACTCCTTATATTTAGCCCGCGGCCGTGGCTTAGTGATCAGCCTGGGCGCTTTCTCAGCCTACTTTGATGTACCGTTCACAGGATCAAGTCCGTCTGTCGGCCCTCAGATATATGAATAAATCATGATACGTGGCTGCGGCAATCGCGGTGGTTGCTTTTACGAGGTTTCCTCCCGGTTTTCCAACGAAATAATGCAAGGAACAATTTGAAATAACCTTGAGTACGACGTTAAACCCCAATCAAAAACACAAACAAACTAATAAGCTAATACCTTTAATACTCCGAGTCACATTCAGGCCTATGTAACAATGACTTCCTTTATATTTGATGCTCCGAGTCCCAAATTTATATGGAACCCTTACTTTACCGCGAGGCCCACGTTAAGATGGCTCCTTTGTGTGAAACCGTGTTTCTTGTAACGACAGTCTTGTCTTACGCCGAGCCTCCCATTCAAATGTTTGGATATTTCAGATATAAGTCTTGGAGATGCTCTTGTTTTCATTTGGTGTACTTATTTCCTATTTTGTACTCCTACCTTGTGAAGTAAATTGCCAACAGTAATCCCCTATTATTATGGCTATATTTAGTTTGACGTATGTATATCTTTGGTTCACTTGTATTCGGTTTCACCTAGGCTAAGGTGTATTATAACATTTTCTATTATGCTTCACTGTATTAGGAAATTGTTTTAATGATGTATGCCTTATATTTTGGCTGATGAAAGAAAAACTCTTTAATAATTTTTTGATAATTTTTAATAAACTTATTTTTTCTGTCCTATCGCTTGGTTGGTAAAGTATTTGGTTGTTAAAGTATTTGGTTAAGCAGTCGCATTAATCTGCATGTCGGAACATCCTTCGACGCTTTCCGGAAATAGCCGAGACATGATCAATCGGATTAAAAGCAGATCAAAATAGCTATCGGTCTTTATCGCTTATGTTGTGACCAAAAGGGCATACAGAATGGTGTCGATTGCTTTGGTCTGATTTTAATTAGATTAGCAGTAGCATCATCCGCCTCGCTTTCACCAGAAATTATACCGAAAATGTATGATTAGAGCCTGGCGCATGCAAGTCGACTGCGATCGACAGAAACTGGACACAACTGGGCACAGTCGACCTGTGCGTAACGCTCATGTCGCGTTGAGGTTTTAATCCTGCGATCGCTAGCAATTGGAAGCATCTAAATGATTACCGATTCATTACGCTTAGGTTGACAGTGACTGGGTACAACCGGGAATATCCCAAGAAGTTGGAAGTTATTGCCAATAAAAATACCTTCAGAGATCGATTGGTTCGTTTTCGTTTTGCAGTTACTAAGGCTTTTATATTAACAACCCCTTCCCATGCAAATTGATGTGGTATATCCATGCCTAGGTGTGTTCCAGGAAAAAATGCCAACAACAGGTGTCTTTTTCAATAATCTGGGTTTACTGGATACATTTTTTCTTGTCAATGTTATTCACTCCAACGTGAATAGGTCAAATATTGGGAGGAGACAATTGTTTTTTTCTAATTCTTTAAGATAAGAAATTAATAGGTGTCACCAAACCGCCTCGCACACCAAACCATCACACCCATTGTTTCAGTCAAGACTATCAAGACTCGACTAATTGTTCGCTGAATGGCTCTCTAGTTGGTCTAAAGTACACCTAAAGTCCACAATCCCCATAGTAAATCTAGTTGCTAGAAAGACAATTGTGACGACATCCTATCAAATCGTCATATATCATTCAAATGTCAATCTCTTATTAACACAGAGATAACTTATTGGTTTATACAAGTTTGTTTTATAAGCAAATTGCTCTGTTTTGTTTTGTCTATCTAATACAATGTTAACGAATACACAAATTGCCAAAGTTCGGCGTAAGGATGCGAGGAATTAAAGCGCTTGAACAGTTTAGATAAGCATATACTACATGCCAAATTTAAATTAGTCTCGAATTAAATCTTTTTGAAGACCATATATAATCAGTAACATAAGTCATAAGGATATCAGTGTCGACTACTGACATAGAAGTAAAACCAAACAGTACAGGATTCTTATCGGCGATTAAGTTGCACTTATTAGCCAAAAGCGTTGTTTTGGGATAAATAGTTCGCGTGCGGTGGTATGTATATATTACCATAAAAAATAATGATCAACAGCTTTACACCTGAAAATATCCAAAACAGGCATCCACATACCCAAATCTGGGTTCACTTCAGTATTTACTCCTAAAATATATTGTTTTCGTTTTGGTGCATAAATTAAGCGATGAGTAAATGACTGACCAGCTAGGTGACACTTTTCTTGTACACACAGGGAACCAATGAGAAACTGAAAATTACATATTGCGGTTCCTCTACAATTCTGACTTTCGTTAAGTGTTTATTTCAAGATCTAGCGTCTTGTTGTGAGGAATTCGAACCTTCATTGCAACCGTATCAAATATGTTTTGATAAGGTACGATATTTTGTGTAGCGAGGGTAGCAACAACAACAAAGGGTGAAGACAACCTGCTCTTTCTATCCAGTACGATCTCAAAAGGGAATCTTAGTAAGCCTATTGATTCATTTTATTTTCATTTTCCTTTATTTAACCAATGTACGGTTTAATAATACTGATACAAACAAAACATAAAATAATACATAAATCTTTTGTCAATGTGAAAAATAGTCATATAGTTAATCAGACGAAAAGATTTAAGTCATGCCAGAGAGAGTCCAAACCATTCAATGTCACCACAATCAGTTTGTGACCTAACAAACTGATCACATTGACAGTATAACTAGGGTTCTTGTGGCATAACTTGAAGAAACATTTTTCCCTATTACATTGGCGGGATTAAAACCCCGAGGGGTTTGTTTTATCCCTTAGTAAAAGGCAACAATATCAGAACAGGTGAAAATGGATTTAAGTATAAAAAAATAAAAAAATTGATTTGTAAATCA
>JARFOD010098658.1:0-16792 GCA_031763545.1 Mopalia muscosa
CAATATTGTTATTTTTTCTCAATACATATCTACAACCTCTTGCGATTCTTTTCTACAATTGTGCATAAACAGTTTAACATCCCCGTAACATGTAAACTACAAAAAAACTTAAATAAGCAAGTAGTTGTTTCTATTTATAGGTCAGTTAAAACGCATAGAGGTGAAGATCCGTAAAAGGAAAACTGCCTGATTATTAGTGTATACTAGGAGATTATTCTTGCGTATTTGCTAGTCAACTACCAAGCAACTGTAATAAATATGTGGGAAAGTTGTATTCCAGTTAAACATTAACGTGTGCAGAACGCTTCAGTACCCAATAACCCGGTGGTTTCATAACTGGAAAAAATGTTATACCCTTTAAAAGCGACAATAGCCAACATCTCTTGATTTCATCACAGGCGCTACATGTCTAATGGGCGCAATAAACCAGACGAGACAAAGTAAAGAGATATCTTTAGATGTGCATTCATTAGCTTAATCAATACATAGCTGATATAACCTCGATTCCATCTTTTTCAAATCTTAAAACAAATTGACTTAATTCCAAAACCTATATATATATATATATATATATATATATATATTTATTTGTGAAATATAAATAGAATGGGTCAATTAGATATTTATAAACAAATTGTGAAAAAAGATTGCATTACTTCAAAGAATTGCGCATCAAAGAGGCAAACCTGTCGTGAAATAGACCAGAAATGCATTTCACCTGTTTTCTCTCCTTTCATTTGTCAGTGTATCATACTTGGGAAAATGCCCACTCCTTCGCTGGTTCTGTAGCATTATACTTTCAGAACTGATTTTTTTGCACATTTAATCTCAACATATTCAACTAAAAAATAGCCATTCAGATTTTGAATATCTGTTTTCGCTTTTTAGATATAGTTATAAGTAGTTGAAATTTCCCTATTTTGAGTCATTTTTTCGATTTTTGACATTTAACACAACATTGCAAGAAAACTTAGACAAAAGGAAAAAATGAATGACCGTTTTTTTGGTTTATATAATGTGTTAGGTTACAAGCTGATGTAAAATTTAACAGTTTACGTAAATGGTGTAAAAGAATTAGGCCCCGTGAGGTGAGCGGTGGGCCGTGGCCCTGTAGAATACTCCCTCGGCTTCCTCGGTCGATCGTAAGAGGCGAGAAAAGATGTTGATTTCTGTTGCCCTGGTGTTCGCAGAGCTAAAGGGTAATGGGAAGCAGATTTGTTGGTGATGTTCTGTATTTGTGTCCGTCGCCATATAAGTGAAATACCCTTGAGTACGATGTTAAACACCAATCAAACAAACAAACAATCTTGAATCTCCAAGCATATAATAGTCACATATTGCAATATTTGTAGCCTTGTAGTGGGTCTTATTAATCAACTGTAGACTCACTGTTTCTTTTTTGCTTCTTTTTATGTATCAGGATGTCAGACAAACAAGTTTTATTTTGGTGTGAAGTTTTATGCGGCCGACCCTTGTAAGCTCCATGAAGAAATAACAAGGTTTGTATACAATAACATCTACTGTTACAGTACACAAGAGAACTTTGTCGTTATTTCCTATATCTCAAGTTCAATAGACCATAATTAAAAGGAAGGAGGGAAAAATCAAAACAAGCAGTGCCACTCTCCAAGTGCCAGGGCTTGAATAAAACAGGTGTTATAGAAAAAAAAGACACTATAAGTCTTTGGCTGACATTAATTTGAGAAGAAAAAAAACTCTTAACTTCTTTAAAAATGTCCTTTTTGTATGAATTTTAAAAAAACCAAGAAACTACAAGGTTACGATGTTTACTCCAGGTTTCCACCGTAACAAAGCAAGGAACAGTGTAAAGGGGACATTCCGTCGTCATAAAAGTGAAATACCCTGAGTATGACGTTAAACCCTGATGAAACAAACAAAAAAACCACACCTGTATAGGAGGTGTAGGAAGATATGTAAGATATGCTACTGTCGTAGTTGACCCAGGAACAGGTTTCTATAACTCACATGTAGACAGCAAACACAGGACACTAATTCAATTACACAAGTCAACATAAATCTTGTTTTGAGAAATAAGTAGGGTTATGCCTTAAGTGACTTACTTCATTTATTTTGACCTGACAACTTAAACCATGAAAAGAAGAAAATTTTTTAAGAGTTTAACCTCATGAGATGAATGAAGCTGTCATAAATACATGTTATATATAAGGGACGTCACATTTGCTCTGTATCTGGAGTTCTATCATGTAGCACTGAGCCAGTTTACTGCTTGTTCTGGTGCTCAGTTTCTCAAAACAGTTTGACATTTAAACCATTATGGTGAGGACTGACATGACACCAAACAATATTATTTCTCTTTGATAGTGGAAATTTAACCCTGGTCGTAGGTATTCATTTAAACAGCTCAGCACACAACCCGTTTCAATTTCTGCATATTCATTTATTTCTCTGCAATAAATTTTTGTTTTCTTGATTAAATGAAATCAACAGTAAAAATTACATTACAAGAGGGTGCATTCTATGTTGATATGTTAACAAAGTGATTGGAACAATGCCAGTGTCTCTGTTAGAGGGTATTTGGGTTGCCCCGTGTGTAGTTTATCAACTCTGTGGGCAGAATGTTGACCTGTCTGTGATCTAGTTTTAGTGGACGTTTGCAAATTTAACTCTTCTAGTACATTGTACATTCTAATATGTAAAATGTGTGTTAGCAGTAACCAGAATTGAAATACATCATGTACATTTCTTCTAAGTTATAGTGTTAACAAAACTTATTGTGTAAGTTAACAATATTCTTCTACTCTATCGCAAGACTACATTTTATTTTAAACCATGTGAGTGTACAAAAAGCAAGTACTAGTATAATTTATCATTAGTTTAAGAAACTATTAAAACAAAGCTGTGCCTTGCCTATTGAAAGATAACTTTTAAAAGTTATTTTCTATTTCCCTCAACTTCATTGTATAGTAGTTGTGCTAATAGGACATGTTTGCAGTTTTTTTGTTGTAAGTTTGCGCAATTATAAATGAACAAACCAGCTTTTTCATCTTTTCATACATGTTTGCAGGTACCAGTTTTTTCTGCAAGTCAAGCGAGACATATTACAAGGCCGACTGCCCATCAACTTTGATGAGGCTGTAGAACTATGTGCTTATGCTGTACAATGTAAGTCTACAGTATTACTATTCTATTAACATGTATGTAACATTTATTATTGTATACTTTAATATAATCACAAGCCCTCTGGCTAAGGGCAGTTTGAAAAGAAGCAATGCTGTCTTTGTTTAGCACTATAGAAGAAGGTTAACTTTCCAACTGCATCGAAGCACTTCACATTTTATGGTTGTGCTAGTGTCTATTGGTGTACTGTTGGAATGCACTGCCGTCATATAAGTGAAATATCCTTAATCACAGGATAAAATACCAATCATGCAATCAACCAATCGACATACATGTAATTAGATAAATGAATAAGGTAACCTAACACAACAGACACAACACTGAACCCACATAACTGCCCATTGACCAATTCTCTCTTGTTTATGATGTATTATTCTTCGTTCTTCTTCAATATACAACTCATTATTTTTATAGCTGAGCTGGGTGACTATGATCCAAAGCGTTACACAACAGGTTATATATCAGAATTCCAATTATTACCCAATCAAACTGAAGAGCTGGAAGACAAGATTGCCTGTGTACACAGAGAATTTCTGTAAGTTTATCTTTTCTTTATAATAATTTACCTTTTTTTTCGTCTTTTTTGGGGTCCATATACGTGTAATTTTCCACTGAACTGTAAAAGTGTAAAAACTTTTCGAATGTTAGAAACTTTTTAAGTCAATATTCAAATGATTTATAGAATCTTCTCACTTCACAAAAATGTTATTATTTCTATACCAGCTACTTCAAATCATTGATTTGTTTTACTGAGTAGTTTCCCATGACATAGTTTCCCCCTTCTTCCACTTAAGTATTAAACATTGACTAGGCAGGGTTATTGATATTAAAAAAAGAAACCTCGATTGTGACGCTTCTACATGTACCAAATATAGTCGAATATTTATTTTAAATATTCAATTTTTTTTTTCAAATTAATCTTTTTAGTAAAATGTTAATGAATTTTCCCTTGACATTTCTATAATTCATTTCATTATTTTCTATTTCTTCTGTGTTTGGGTGTGAACATGCATGTATTTCCAGGGGTGGAAATTAAGCGGGCCCGCAGGCAAAAACCTGGTAGATTTTGTGTTGGGCCTGTAAATTTCCAGACCTGCAAGCTTGACTGGCCGGTAGATTTTATGAACATATATTTGTAATCTATTAGGCCTATAGTATGTTTCATTCACTTGGAACTAAGCAAACTGAACACTAGGTGAAATAATGTTCGACGTGACAAATGACAGACTTGATAGATGATTGTAAAATTGGGTCTTTTAATGTTTAACAGTCACAATCTATAAAAGGCCCCGACAAGTTGATCATAGGTGAATTGTGCTCCGTATGGACCCCACCAGTATAAATCATAAAGCTCCAGAATATCAATTATATTGGGTTGGACCTGTAAGATGTTTGATGGGCCTGTAGATATGGAACCTGTAGGCCCCAGAGTCATGTCAAATTAATATGGGGCCTGCAACTCTTGCAACCTGCAGGCCTGTCTGGCCTGGTCACAAAAAAGTTAATTTTCACCCCTGTATTGCTATACTGTTTTCCACATGCTGCAACTGATTTGTTATGGCTTTTTTTGCACAAATGTTTCACTGATTGGGTCAGAATATCTTACATTATTTGTTTGTTCAGTGGAATGGTTCCAGCTGTGGCGGAGTACAGGTTTTTAGAGAAAGTGAAATGGCTGGATATGTATGGTGTAGATCTTCACCCTGTTCTGGTGAGTGAAACATTGTTTATAGGTGGTGTGGTGTGGTGTGGTGGTGGGGGTTAGTGCTTCCTGTGCCCTAATGCCCTCTATAAAGAATAAAGTTATCAATTCAAATTTACCTTCTTAAATAGCCAATAAAACAAACAATTATATATCTTGAATTCCTCAATGACACAGGGTCCATTGACAGTACTTATTTTGGCGAACACAGCTACCTGTTGGCTGTACTTGTTTATTTGATTGGTTTTAACACCGATCTTAAGGTCATTTCACTCACATGACTGAATGTCAGCCCAATGGGTTAAGGAATTCACTATGGACTACACTGGCCACAACAAAAACGAGACAAGACAGGACAAAGACAGGGCAATCACAGAACATTATACTCAGACATCACAAACAAATTATCCTCATGTTTCCTCTTAGATTTGAGAGCACCAGAAGCTTGAAAGACTATTAGCCACTAATACCAGATTAAATCACTAATACCGGATTAGAGATAGACCTACAACATATCATGACGTTATTTAATAAAGGATTAAATTTAATAGTGCTTCAAGCAACTGGGCATCCGGAAGCTCCCTCTTCTCTGTCCATTGTACCCTTGAGTACGACTTTAAACACCAATCTTACAAACAAACAAACAAACAATCTCTGTATTAAAGTGTATGTGAAACATGTCATAAACCATGTCATATCATTGTCATCACACCTGTGTCTGACAAAATGTCATCCTTTTTGAAGTTTTGGATACTAGTGTTGTTAAATGTCTCCTTCCAAAAAGCACCATTGATTGTTCCAGGTTGATTTGTTAAACAAAGCCTTCATTTTCAGTGATTCTTTAAAGCTCCTGTTTGTATGTCATATACTCTACCTGCAGTGGACCGAAACTAACTAGATTTTTTAAATAGAAACACTTTTTGTTGCTCATTGCCTATTATCTTATTCTTCTTATAAACAGGTGGAATGCTATTGTATTTACTGCTCAATGAGATCTTAAACCCGATTAACTTTTTATGAGTGTTTCACTTTTTATATTTGTAATTGATAAATGAAAAATATTATAACTCTATATTCCTGTGTTTCTGTGACCTTTTTTTTTTTTTGCATTATGCAGTAGAACTGACAATAACCAGAACAGAAGGAATGATACTTATATTTTTGATTTACTTTGAAGGACTTCTAATAAAGTAATTTTTCACTGTATCATATAAAAAGTGATTAATAACGTTTGATGTCCTTTTAGGGTTGTGGGTCATAACCTGCTAAATATTCTTAACTAGAATTTATTCAAACTAAGAAAGTCTGATACCCCAATTAACAAAATACTAAAAAGACATTTCCTGCAATGTGGTTCATACAATGTATAACACAAGTGTAATCCTTTTTTTTTTTGTTTCTTTTTTTTTTTGTGACCTGTCAATTGAATTACTGATCTGATCTGACATGTAGAGTTTTCATTGTACATTTACAGCATTACACACTAGTTTTTTTTATCTGATGTTCCCTAGCCATGAGTGCAGAAGAAAAAATGTTACAAGAAACAGAAAAGGTTTGTCGTAGTCTGACCAAGTTGAATAATTCAGTGTGTTTCTGTTCCAGGGTGAAGGTCATACTGAGTACTTTTTAGGTCTTACGCCAATGGGGATTATAGTTTACAAAAATAAATCACAAGTGGCCAGCTATTTATGGTAAGATTTTTGCCTTTGTCCATTGTATTTTTTTATTTATAATATGTGTCAAGCTATTAATGGGCTATATTTATGACATATGCATTGGCTTTGTTTTATATTATTGTAATGTTACAGTCTTGCTGGACCCATTGAACTTTTATGATAGTGAAAGAAATAAGTTGGAATTCTGTTACCAGATAATTAAATTTAAGACTTTAATTAAGGCATATTATATAATCATTAGTAATGTGTTGGGGATTAATTTGATTATGGCAGCAGAGTAGGGTTTTTTTGGGCATATGTTGAGATGTTCCAATAATGAATATCGTAAATCATATATTTCATGACATTAGGCTGATTTAAATAGGCTAACCCCAGGGTGTTACATCCATTCATTGTACGCTGGATTTGATAATCATTCTTTAAATTATTAGGACTGTAAATAATTCTGTGTTAAATTATTATAACAATACATATTTATGTGGTAAATGATTTGAATATAAAATACTTCTGTGGTAAATTATTATAACAATAAATACTTGTGTAGTAAATTATTATAATAATAATACTTTTATTTATAAACAATAAAACAAATTCACTTTATAACATTAACTCGATTGAGGAACAGATTGACACAATTTGTCAAAATTATTAGCAAAATGCAAACTCAGACGAACACTGCGAACGATGTGAGAAACTTTCAAATCAGTCTTCCCAAAATAAAGTTGCATAACCATGGGAAGACCCTGTTCAGTCCGTTCTCCCGACTGGAACAGGCCTGATTCATGACGTGTTTAACATTAATAGCATTGTTGTCATATTAACTGAGAATTTGTCTGCTTCAGGCCCAGAATTACAAAGGTGACATTTAAAGCTAAGGTCTTCACCGTTAGAGTGAAGGATAAACATGTAAGTACACCTCTTTCCTAGTTTATGCGTATTTTCCTGCACCTTGTTCATGTATGTGATGTTTGTAATATCAAGCTCTGTTTTTACTCACAATTATACACAGTTCTGATGCTTGCTAGAGTCAAACATACATGATAGGTTTCTTGTAAGAATTATTTCTGTCTGATTTTAGAATGAAGAGCACCCTTACAGTTTTGAGCTCTCTACAAAATCAGCCTGTAAACATTTATGGAAGTGTTGTGTAGAGCACCATGCTTTCTTCAGGTTAGACTTTCACTTTCACTTTCGGTATAAGTATAGGTATAGGTACTATATAGGTAATATATGCAGGTTTGTATGTAATGAATGCTGGGTTAATTTGAAGTTTGGGATTGGTAACCGTCACTGTTTTTCCTCATAAAGTTACAGTAGTGTTTTTTGGATTGTCTTATGGAAATTTGATTCATCACATGTATATATGTAGCTACTGTACATAGGGTCTGTAAGTCACAACATGTGAGCTGGGTAACTTCTACATGTTCTTCCTTTTTAGTTCTTGCTTAAAAAGAGTGAAAAACAAGAGAATTATCCCTTCCACAAAACATGGCGCTGAAAAATCGATATTCAAATTATAACAACAGTTTAAACAAGATACCCAGAAGTCAATCAGAAGAATGAGACTTACATGCCCTAGATGCATTAATACACATTTGAAACTACTCACATTTGTTACTAGTATTACAATTTGAAGGCATGGACACTGTACATGTACAGTAGGCACTACAGCACTAATGTTGATCAGTTTTTAGAACCATAACAACAGTAGCCTTTTTTCTAATGAACATCTCGTTAACCATTGAGACAGGTGTGAAAACCAGGAGCAGCTGTAAATTGTAATAGACCAAAGTCACAACTCCGAGAAACAACAAAATATGCATGTTAATTTTCTCGGAGTTGTGACTTTGGTCTACTTTGTCAAATTATTCAGTGGGAATCACAGTGTAAATTGTAAATCAGAGTAGTTTTGACTTGTTTTTAACAGATAGTTTTTGATCACAGAATTGTCAGATATATGTTTCTTTAAAGTGTATTCTGTTTACGATATATGTGATTGTATTCTTTTTATTCACCTTACATTGGTTATGCAAAATTAAATATTGAAAAAATACTTGAAACAAATCGAATCAATACAGATTTAGCTGAGTGTTCTCAGAAACTTTGTCAATTTTCCACATTGGCATAGAGACATGAAATAATACTTTATATGCATTAATCAGATACAAAATTTAAAAAATGATTACCTTATAACTTCTAGTGGTGGGGACAGAGAAATAGACTTTACTACAGGGGTTTAACAAGTTATTTCTGAGGATTGTCCCAAAATTAGAGTGTCCCAACTTATAGAAGTAATAGGGCATTAGAAATAAAATCGAATCAGTGCACAGTAACAATTCCCATCAACTAATTATTGCCATGCTTTCTTAAGGCAAGTCACATTTTAAAATAATTGTATAGGTGGAAAGCTATCAGAATACTACAATTACCTAGTGTCATATTGGATTGAATTTCTCTATTAGGGATCAGATCTCATACGTTTTAGTTGCATGTCAATACATATTTTCACTTTACTAACAGCATGGTTAAATGTTTGTATAGCTGCTAGATATATAATGAATACAATGTGTGTGTAGAAAGTATTTTATCCCAATAACTATATTATGGTGGTGGATACAGTCATTACAGTGGTGTGGGTATACCAACAATTATTTAATCATTTTTACACAACATTTTGATTATTAATACCCATGTACATGTTGTAACCAAGACCTACCCTTGTAGAAGGAGTTCAATCAATCAATTAGTCACATACATGTAATATCTTAGCAAACAGACTTCTCAACACAGAATAGTTATATTTTTTTTTTCAGCTTGATCTAGAGTGTATACTTGTGGACAGAAGGTCATTTATTTGTTGTTTGTTAACGGAGGGTTTAAAGGGAGCTTCGTGATGTCCTGGTGCTTTCAGAGCTAAGGGACAACATAAATCTGTTTGTCATGTCTTTGTATTACATCCTGAGATTTGCCTGTCTTGTCTTTGTTTGCTACCAGTCACATTGAGGGTGGTTTCCTTTATCCGTTAGACAGCACAGCTGCACACTGTCATGTTAGTAAAATAACCAAATGGCGTTAAACCCCAATCAAACAACTTAATAAAACCTGACTTGCTGTTAAATCGCTGCAGTAAATATATACCACATGGCAATTTGTACTTAAATACAAATTTTAAAATTCAAACTTTTAATTCGTTGAGGTTTTATTCTATGTTTTATTGGCAGTTCTTCACCAATTTTATTTTTCATGTTGTCAGTCTGTGTACACCCCCAAAACACAACAACCATTGTGTTATGATTCATGCCAAGATATTGCTGAAAGTGGCATGCCATGATCCAGGTGATTTTCTGTGGATTTTCCAATATGTACCAGCTGCTTAGCACCAACATTGTGATTGAATTAACTTTAAGTATGGAGTAAACCTCCTATAAAGAAGAAAAAATCCTGTGTTACTTTGTCCTGCAGAATCTGCTTTGAAAAGTAAAAATATAAGTTAACAGATTGTCATGCTGGGTGTGTTGATTCCAGTATAGATTGTCACTTTTTTCGTATGGCTTTTATTTATAAGTATAAAACGACATAAGTGAAAAATAAGAGTGAATTCTGTTATGAAATCACCATATACATGAATATACATAGTTTTATTTGTCAGCATGGCAGCTATGGTTGTTCATTCTTGAATCTTTACTCATTCTCTCATTCATGTATGCATTCATTCCACCATCTTTATCTCTCCTCTCGACTCTCTAGACTAAACCAGCTGACCGAGTCCTATAGGTCAACAGGGAAACTGTTTAACTTCGGGTCTAAGTACCGCCACAGGTAAGCCTCTCTCTCATTGTACTGATTAATGAAAGATACAGCACCTTACAGTTATCTCTGCCTGTAAAATCGCTCACATTTATATGACTTAAAATAACTGACGATTACCTATAAAGGATCACATACACTCGTTATGACTGTCAGCATGTCATATAACTCATATTGTCATATATGCATGCTCCTTCAACTAGTGTTGTTGTTATGATACAATAATTATCTAAATGGCTTGGATTCTGTATATGATGACAGTAAATCATAAACTTTTCTATGATATGCATGTATTTTGTAAACTGTGACAGTGTTTGGATTGGTCTCAAATTTTAATGTTTTAATATTTGTAAGAAGGTGTTTTTCCTGGTCCTATGTTGTTAAAAAATATTTGTAATGGTGGATTTGTTCAGGACACATTTACATTTGGATCATACCCATTATTTTCATTCAATGGTTCAGGCATTTTGTTTAATAATATGCAAAATATATTATCAATGTGTTTGATTTCAGTTTGGTAATTGTTCAGCTAATAGGGTTTATGCCATCTGGGATACAGTATACTATATCCCAGATGCCATATATATATATATATTTAAATGAACCTGAATATGATTGTGTGTATGAAATGCTTACAGTTATTTATTTAACAACTAACACCTTGGGGCTTATGTCCAACCACCATCTTTATATAGATAGTGACTTTTCGTCAATTATTATACCTTGTAAGTTGTATATAATTTTGGCCTATTTGTACTCATACATATTTATACATGCTATAACAGTCTTATTAACTAAGTTTTTATCATTCATGCATACCCTTCCCTAGTATTAAAAAATACATTGCAGTTGAGTTATAGAAAGGCAATAAAAGTATGTAGACCTTTGTCTGTTCATTGACATGTTACTTAAAGCAACCATCACACACACAAGTTTACAATGTACACCTTTTCACAGGCTACACACATACACTGTATATGTTCTAAAACTTTATAGTGAACTTATGAACCTAATTGATATTTCTTTCTTTTTTTTTTTGCTAATACATGGATGTACCAATATAAACAAGTCAAGAGACAACTCAAAATTCAGTTTTTTTTTCTCCTCTTTTCTGCATTATGTGCTATACATACATCTATATAATATGATAAATTATATGTGCTTTAATCAAACTTTTACATCTATCATCAAATCAAGCATGCATATCAACATAATGGCGTACAAATTATGTATAAACACTATTCTGTTAGAAAAATGAAATAACGTCAAGAATGTCACAAAACCTGAAGCTATTATTTTGATAAGAGTGGTCTAATGATAAAGATTATCTTTAATAGGCATAATTTGGCAACAGGGCAGCAAATTTATATGTGGATAAGCATGTGTGAGTTAAACCTCGGTAAAATATTTACCAAACCAATACACACCTGTCAGGTATCTTCATGGGCGGAGTTACATGTAAAGATGGGTGGGGAGCTTTAGGTACTAAGTTACCAGTTCAACATTTGTCATTTTTTTTCACTGAAATTTACTGCCTTTACATTGTTAGTAATCGTATGGACAAGTTATTGAGCCAGTCTGGTCAGTATCGAGCTCAGCCTCATGTCTTGAGAGTTCCCAGTCGACGTCACAACCGCCGCTCAGCTTCAGAGTCCAGATTAGATGGTTCGTATCTCTTCTTTGCAAACCTGAAAAGTATAAATTGTCCCTAAATGTTAATATTTGTCTTTCGTATTGATCTATGTTATTGCATTTTTCACCATAAACAGAATTGAACTACACATGTATAGAGCTATTATTATTTAAAAACGTTATCCAAAATATTACCTAGATTGTCTACAACCTTTTTATATTTTTGTCATTTTATGATGTATTTAATCTCTGAATACAAAATATGTATAAATGCTTCAAAACTGTATATGTATTGTGTTTTGCTTTCCAGCTCGCTCGTCCAATGAGGGTATCTATGAGGCCACAAAACGCCCTGTAACTATGGTGATAACCCCTGAACCCGTCCAACCGTAAGGCATCAAATATCGCTTTTATGTTGTGATTTGTTTAGGTCTTTTTGTCCACCACTGCTATAGTAGGGGGAACTTAGAAATGCGATGAAGGATGATATTGCATTTGACCAAATTGCGTGAAACAAAATGGCCGTTATTACATAATTTAGCATATTCATGTGTCTAGATGCTGTGCACAGGATAACTAGCCAATAAATTCACAGATTAACTTGAAACTTGCTATGTATCTTCCCCTGGTGAAGACGACAGATGGTATTGCATTTCACCAAATTTGATGAAACAAAATGGCCATTATTACATAATTTTAGCATATTCATATCTGTAGGTGTTGTGAACGTGATAAGTAGAGAATAAATTCATGGATTAATTTGAAACTTGGTATGTAGCTTCCTCTAGTAAAGACGGCGGATGGAATTGCATTTCACCAAATTTTGTAAAACAAAATGGGCTCTATTACATAATTTTAGAATATTCATGCCTGTATTTGTCATCAACACGATAAGTAGACAATAAATCTACGGATTAACTTCAAACTTTGAAGATAACTTCGTGCCTTTAAGATAATGAATCAGTCAATGCATCATTTTGCTATATTCAATCCTACATGTACATCTTCTGAACATAATCATTTTGAGATCAAATTCACAGATCAACTTGAAACCCGAATTAGCTCTACTAAGACATAGGATAGGATTGTATTTCATCAAATTCCGCAAAGCAATACGGTCCCCATTGTATTATTTTTGAATATTCACACCTACATGATAATTTCTCCAAATTTTGCAAAACTAAATGGCAGCCATTGCATATTTTTAATATATTTCAAACTTTGAAAATAGTTTCCTCCAGTTAAGAAACCGATGGGATTATATTTCATTTAATTACGCAAGCCAAAAAGGCTGTCACTCAAATTCAGATATTTACTTTAAGCTTGACTTTCTGTTAATACTATAGATGTGCCTGTGTTTCACTAGGTAACACAACAAATATGACTAACATTGCATATGGCACCAAAATGGTGATACAAAATGGTTCTTTGAAAAAAAGAAAAAAAAAGTTCTAAACCAAAAAAAGGAAAAGGAGATTTGACGGGGATGATGCGCATATATTTTCAAAAAAAGCCTCTAGTGGTGGACCTGCTAGCTACTCAGCTTGTTTATTGTGGAAATTCATTTGATATTCAATATATACATTTTACTTGGGGTTTTTTTTTTCATATACATATCATATGAAATCAGTAAATACTTTTTTAAAAAACTTTTATGTACAAATGTACAAAAATAAAACTGTATGCAAATGTGTGGTTTTAAATGACATTTTAGTTTCTAGCACAGTGAATACAATTGTTTATATCTTAAAAGGAATGGCCATTTTTTATCCTCTTCAAAGTTCAACTAATTCAGTTGCTTTTTTGTGTTACAGGCCTCGTTACAGTTATCGTAATTTACCCTCAGCAGAATCCCCAACAAGCACTAGATCAGCACCATGGGCTACTCTATCAGAAAAGTATGTTGGAATATGTCAGCTTGATTTTACATACAGTATATCAACATCAAATTTACATAAACAGCTCTCCAGTTGACAACAGTCTGCATTTTGTCAAGTGAAAATTCTAACAGATTACATGAAGGTTACCCAAAATTAAAATGCACACAAACCATTGGCATTCATTGTAAACATACTAACATCAAGTCCCTTTGTTGTGAAATTACATGCATGCTAAATCCATAAAGCCTGTGAAAAAAATGGTTGATCTGCTTCAGCCTGGGCATTCGGAACTTCAGTCTATTTTGTCTTAAATTGGACCCACATTTGTAAGTGATCTGTATGGTAATGGAGTTTATAAGATTTGTTTTAAACAAAACTGAGTACACTAACTGGGAATTAAGGGGGCGTATTTGAATTTCAGAATGTTAATTCAATTCAGTAAGTTTCTTTACCCTAAGGGTGTTTATAATTGTTTTTATCTGGAGCCATCCATTAAGACATTGTAATTTCTTTTGGCAATTGCTTTCCAACTTTCCACTTCCATTAATTATCATATGTCAATGATATATACTAACTTGTAAACATTTTGATGCCGTCTTTAGTAAGTACAGGTGTCGCAAGCATACTGTAGATAAACTGTGTTGACTTGAAGTAAGATGCATCAAAATTGTAGAATTCATCACATTTTTCAATGTGTTAGTGTGACTATTTACTGTAGGTGTACATAACAATCAACCTGACAACTCTTTATAAATCTTATGCTTTCTTCCCACACATGCTTTTGGGGGGAAAACCCAGATCTTTAATAATTTAGAATTTGAGTCTATAACCAATGGGTTTAAGACAACTGCCTTGAAACTGTATAAAGTATATACCAACTCAAAGTATTTCTCAAAGGCTTCATTTGACATGGTTTATACTTGTTTATGTACAAATAACTATTTCTCCTGTCCTGTGTTTTATAGGCGTGGTTTATACACCTCTGGTAGGGAATCTCCCCTATCTGTACGCAGTGAAAAGATGAAATTTCCCCATCGACGCCCTGCATCAGGAAGTGAAAGTGAAACTGGTCAACGGAGAAGGTATATTCATAATTGTGCTCTAGTTTCTTCTTTTATTACCAACTACTGTGATTCAGTAGTCTGAAAGATCAAATCAATTTAAAAAATAACACAATGTATTGGAATATAATCCTGTGACATCCATTCCTGTATTAATGTCACACTTGTTTACACAGCTGGGTCATAAGCTATATTCATCCTGCTTTCCTCAGCTGAACAACTACGGTGTTCAACCCAAATCAAACAAACAATCCATAGCTGTCCAATAAGCAAATTTCAAAGATACTAGCAGCTTATTAGGATGCCTATTAGGAGACACATTGCATTTTGAATCAATATTTTTGTAATTTATTTGGACAATAAACTTAAATATTGAATCAACTTAAAGTTTCCTCTCTATTTGGGACACTTGCCTATGCTGTTATGCCTAGCTTATTATAAAGAATAATTTTATATACAGCAAAAAAATGTATCTGCTCTGCTATTAGCCCAGTCAAAAATGTGAAAGATTTCATTAAATATGAATGATACCTGATAAATAAAAAAATGAGGGTCAATGCAGCTTAATTCCTTCTATTTTTTTGTTTGTTTGCTGTTAAATCTGAATAATATGCACATCTATGCTTTATTAACATATTACAAGCTTAAGATTCATCCAAAAGCTTTGTTAATTTGTCCTCCACACACCATTTTGCTATTAACCATTGCATGTGAACCATTGCCTACCCCCAGATATTATTCCAGTCGTAAAAGCTCAGATAATGAAAGTGAAGTATCTAATACCAGGAGACGAAGAAGGTACAGTTTTTATTTGTAACTGGACAAGTTGTTTTTGTTACATAGTTTACCAATTTCTATTAACAATCCAAATTATTTTATATGGACAAAAGAAACATGCTTGATGCTGGCTTGCTGCAACTATTGATTTAACACCCCTATTTAACACACTTGGTTTTGTATTTTATTTTTTTTAAATTTATTTCATTGCTTAAATAATCAATATTTTTCTAACTTCGTTTATGAATGTGCATCTCACTACAAAACTACATGGTTTGCAGTATAAGAAACACCCTATAAGCATTCTCATTAGATATTGCTGATAATCTAATCAGTGTGAACAGTAAAAATGGTGAAGCTCCATCACTGTGGTGCTATAAGGTGCTCAATAGTCTGATACAGAAAATCATTTTACACCTGTGAAGTAACCTTACAGGCCTTACATTTTTGTGCAAACACTTGTTCAGGTAATGTGAAGGTTAAGCAGTTGAATTTTTATGTGAATCCTGATCATTCACGTAGGATTTAATCTGTTTACAGACAGATCTATAGCAGTGGTTAACGTATCAGACTTGACTTAGATTGAATGACAACAGTCTAAGCTAACCAAAGGGACAAAGTACTTAAAAGTAACACGAGACAGGTTTACAACTACCTTGAATTTGCACCATTGCAACAAAACAGGCTGTTGTACCCTCTTCATATCAGTATAATGTTAAGCTAAGCCATGGGAAGGAAGGCAACAGTATGAAGCAAATCGTGTTCGTACAAATGTTCATCAAACCCTCATGTTTGCGCAAAATTCATGTAGCCCTTTACGTCAATGATGTATCGTACACTGGAGTTTCATGTTAACCGTTCTGATCAGGGTCAAAATGTATGCTAATGGTATTTCATTTACGCCAGAATTTTAAAATGCAAGGACTACCTTGAGTGAAACATTAAACAATAAGTAAACTCAAACAAACTGGTGGCCCCGTGAGGGAGCGGGTGGGCCATTGTCCAGCAGAATACTCCCTCGGCTTCCTCAGTCGATCGTAAGAGGCGAGAAAAGAGGTTGCTTTCTGTTGCCCTGGTGGTCGCAGAGCTAAAGGGTAA
>JARFOD010098669.1:0-16789 GCA_031763545.1 Mopalia muscosa
ATAAAAACCATCGATTTAACATACCGATTTGCTAGGGCAAAATAACATATTGGTCCCTTTGCAAGATGCTGATATCTTCTAGACATTGGTAAATCCCTTCCGGATATCTACAATCAGGCGTTAGACCATAGTTTAACATCGTAATTTAATCGTACGGTATTTATTTGTTGTACGACATTTGGTGAAAGTGGCCCCAGAGCCCTTCAACTAAACAATTTCTGTTTTCAACAATCGACTGATTTTTTAATTTAAAATATAATATTCCGAAATGTTAACCCCCTTTTTTAAGAGTTTTCAAAAGCACAAAAGTAACAGAACACAATTAGATGAATTTACAAAATATGTCACTACATATTTGGATGTTTAAAATTTTCAGTTGCATATTCATTTAAACTCTGTGAGCAACAAAATGTTTTCGGGTCTTGGTACTGACCTTATCCCACTACATTTTTTTCGCCTGAATGATACATAAACGTGTTTAATATTGTAGCGCCCTATAAACTTTCGCACCAAAGGTTTGATTGTGTACAACTTTTAGATAGCAAAACAATCGTCTACTTGAATGAAATTAGCCTTGATCTATATTAAAAGATAAAAGAAATGTTAACAGTACATACAGGTAATATTGCCAGGAAGTGAAAAAAAATATTGTAATATTATCGTTTATCGATGTGCGTAATTTGAGTATTGAACCGCAGACAAATATTGTATTCAACAGCTTAATTGTTGAGTCAATTTTCTAAAAACTGGTCAGTTGTAATCTCGTCTTGCAATAACACTTTAGCCTAATTAAATTTAACGGATCTGTGAATAAGTTATAACAATAAGGGTCAGAGCGCTCTGATTGTTTTCGCCGAGACTTCTTGGAAGTTGACTTCAGTTAACAGCATTACCGTGGAGTCGATCTCCCTTGGAGCCACTTTAATGGGAGTGTAATTATAACTTGATACTCAAAATGACCATTGTTGAAATAAACTATGAATGATTTATCACAAACTTGGAGAGTGGACTTTACCCGATGACCCTTATTGTACAACCGAACTGTTTATAACAGAGAGACCCGTGTTCATCTAACAGGTTAATGTTAAGTTAACCACTGGAACACCTGACGATACACGGCTGGTCAATGTTTAATTGAAGAAAATTGCTATCATAAAGAAAATAATTAATCCCAATTGGCCAAACATCTGCATGGTGTCCAGATTTATTCAGCCAAGTCTAGCACAACAACAGCATCAATCAATTAAGAGGTCTCGCTTCACCCAGAATAAAAAAGACAAAGCGTAAAATCCGCTAAATGTTTTCCGAACACAAGCTTATTTTTTATAGCTGTTTTTGTGTAATTTTCCATTCATGTTCTTTTATTGCCCATTTAACTTTAATAAACCCCCGACGGTGGCTCAGTTAAAATTATCTCACTAAATAAAATTGTATACACTTGCAACAGCTTGTTCGAGGCAATTTTATATCGGTGGCATTATATTAAAACACAATAAGCTTAGCTTGAAAGATTAACCTGATGATCTGATGTGAATTATATCTTCCCAAGCCAACACACTGACTGTAAGGTAAATCAACAGCAGATATATGCAGGGGCGGGGCGCGGTTGAAACAGGTAAGTATTATATAAAATGTTAAGCACTAATCGGATAAAAATCGGACCTATCGTATTGTCGCTATGTAGATCAGAGATCATAGTCTAGTCAACGGCATAAACTGACTGTAGGGCTCAGTAAACGTCACGTCTTCGACTGTGCAATGAAACTTTCAATGTCACGAGGGTGCAGTAAGCGTATACATTTATCGATACCGCAAGCATAGCAGATCTGTTGTTGTCAAAGCCGTTTTCTATTTGACTTTATTAGATGAAACAATATTGGGGGAGTTAATTATTAATCAAATTGGGTTTAAAATAGAATAGTGTGTTAAACAGATAATCATTTACGAACTTCAAAGCTGAGTGTATCCCAGACACATTAGGGGGGAGGGGGGGGGGGGGGGTCAACATCTGAGAGACAATAGATCTTTAATCACATAACTGTTAGTTCTTTATTCATTAGCCACGAAGCGGATTGTTTCTAAACATATCCATTACCTAGGGGCGAAACCCACGTAATTCCAGCGACTCTTATTAACTTGGACTTTTATCTAACATAATTATCTGAAAATAGTGTTTGCGTTATTATCTCATTTCCCATTTGAAACAACTGTTCCGGTCTCGTTTGTTTTGCACTTATTTCCAAGTCCATCAGGAAAGCCTATCTGATAAGATCATCAGTAAACTGATTGAATTTCTATTTTGGAAGATTTGCTATTGAGTATACTTGTATGCTAAACTCAACTAGGTATAAATCCAACTTGAAGTTAATGTTCAAAATACTGTAAATCGAATTTATTTTTAGCTACAAATACACCGTTGATCTACCTCACAAGTTATTTATTTTTATTTGTTTTACAACCTGTAGACTTCCAAATGGGAAATACTTCCAGAAATCTACCATTGGACAATTTTTCTGCAGAATTTTCTATAACTTCCGGCCGCCGACAAGGATATTTAAAACGGAAGTTTTATTTTGGCACTATAATACTATCTTGTGTAAATTGCATAATTCATTGTAGGTATTAAGCCTTGACTTCTTTAATACATCGAATAATTATGACAAAGAAGACAGGTCAAATTCTTTCCGGAGCATGTCTTGTCGCATTTTATTCTGCCAGTCACCTGGTTTGACCATAAACGTAGTGATCTAAAGCCACGGGGTGTCGACGATTATTAGGGATATTCCTAAAGCCAAGACAAATCGTACAAAATCATCACAAAGGTATTTAACAGTAGGGCAGAAAACAATACTTATTGTAGAGTTAAGCATCAGTCAAGCCTGAGCTTATGGATGAGAGGGTTCAGGCCAACACGGCTTCTCTCTTACATGCTCGATACCGGGACAGAAACCGCCCTAATTGTTGCAATACTTCATCAATTGGAATTTGATTGCATCAAAAGCTTTGACAATGAACTATAATTTGCTAAAAGTGTATGTGGGTGTCAATACTACATAATCGCACTATGTGTGTGATTAGAGGTAATTGTTAAAGCAGACTGTACCCATTTACCCTGCTCAGGAAAAAAAACATACAAGAATACTGCCGGAAGCATGTTAAGGTGTTTAACCTCTGGATGCCACCTCATCAACTCGAATTTGTTTGAGGGGTTATCCACAACACCTATCAGCTTTTTTTATTGATGGTTTACTCAAGCGGACAACGTGCTCAGTCACTTATTCCGTCTAGCACTTTATCTCATTATTTATCCTTTTTTCGGACGAGAATTATGTCACAAAAGCAGCTTTGGTTATCCATAACAATTTTCGTACGATTTATAACGACTTTTCATATTTTTTTTTCTCAGGTTAGATATATTATTCAAATGGCGCGATATATCAATTAACCCTTGTGGCTAAATAGAAAAGCCGTTCACTGTTACAATATTATCTTTAGTCGCACATAGGTAATTACATCCCCGCGCCTGGACAAATCCCAATCAACGGAACACTGAAATAGTTTACAGGTGTATCATCCGGTCAAATGTTTATTAAATAAAAGTATGCTTTGAAGTCCAGTGTACAGGTTAACAACGCTATCTACAAATGAAAATTCGTAGTTTGATATTTCCCAATTAAGCAAAACGGGAGCTATTTTTTTACCAACGTTAACAAGTTAGTTGGACTCACCACCAACCCGTTTCGGTGATATCACATCTGTCTAGTACAAGAAAGCAATTACACTTGGACATTGTTTCACGATCCTGAGGTTTGGCAGTTAAACAATTTTACAGGAAGGGTGATTGAAGGCAACTGATTTATCAGAAAGCTGTCTCTTAGATCAAGCATACTTGTCTCCCTATCGGCACAACTCTTACGTTTATTAAGACATTGTATCAATTCGTAAATGTCACCGCGTGTCAAGTCGGATGGTGTAGAGACGAGTTACCGGAATTTCTTGTTTATCCAGTCTTGTATCCATACCGAGATGTTTTCACACCTTTAGATCAAAAAGCCACCAAGGAATTTCAAACTGCTGTTATTTTCAATGAAAAGGCGCGATTTGATTGGAAACAAGCAAAATCGATCCATTAAATATTGGCTTCATTTCACCACATTATATACGTCTTTAAACTTGTTTAGACTATGTGCGTTTGTTTGCTTGTTTCATTGGGCATAAACGTCGCATACACATGGCAATTTTGACTTATATGACCACGGATGGTCCACTTCTTACTTTGCATCACTTAAATATATGATGGAAACCCGAGAGCATGCATTTTGAAACCCACTCTCCCGATTTCCGGAGTCACATCGTGTGACTCCGGCATGTCCCTACGTGAGTTCGACAAGGTAGCTCAAACCTGTGAAGGATGCATCAAAGGATGGCCACAAGAGCGACACGACAACCATTGAACCACGATCACAGATCAAATCTTTGTGGCATGTTTTTTTATTGTGTTGTAAGTTGGGATACCATTTATTGACAAAAACCAGTAAAAATAGCTCCACTATTTATGTAAGTCATAAAAAGAAAGGGTGTATGAAATACAGTATTGACCTTGCGGCATACCTGAAAAGAAAGAGAAATAACGGGTTTTTGAAGTTTGTTATGTTTCGTCCACCCTTTTTTCCAACCAGAAATAATGTAAAGTGTATGCTACCAAACACTTTGGAAGCAGTAAGAGGGGATGAATGTTCAAATCACTGAAAATCGATCAAAGTGTTTTGCTACAAATGAATTATTGACATTTTACAAGTTCTGTAAGCTTTACCATGTTTAAAGTTTATTGTTTTTTAACATTATGACTAAAATGGTCCTCGTCCAATATTAAACAACAGACTTTTTGGTAAGTGTTTTCCAAATCTTGGAAACATACGCCTTATCTCAGATCCATTCTCTTAACATTGATCTGTGGATTCCAGATCTAGAAAACACACTTCTTATATCAACAAATAGGTCAAGTGTTTCCAGATCTAGAAAACACACACCTTATATCTTCAAATGGATCTGTGGTTTCCAGGTCAAGGAAACACACCTTATATCTTCACATGGATCTGTGTTTTCCAGATCTAGGCAACCCACACCTTATATCTTCAAATGGATCTGTGTTTTCCAGATCTAGGCAACACACACCTATTTCTTTGAAATGGATCTGTGTTTTCCCTATCTAGGCAACACACCTTTTCTTTAAATGGACCTTTGTTTTCCTGATCTAGGAAACACACACTTATCTTCAAATGGACCTGTGTTTTCCAGATCTAGGCAATACACACCGTATTTCTTTAAAATGGATCTGCGCTTTTCAGATCTAGAAAACACAGTCTTTTAACACAGATATCCGTTTTACAGATCTAAAAAAACTCAGACCCTATCTATTGACATGAATATGCATGTGTTAATCCTACGGTGTATGGATCATGGATCATTAATTTTCCTGATATGCAACCTCAGTGCCTTATTTGCCTAGTAATTTGATACTGGACATCTCGAACACCCAGTGAGCATTACACAGAAGCAAATCGCCAGTAGACATAATGGAAACTGGAAACCTCGTAAAACCACAGTTACTAATGACGTCTTGTTCACTGATCTTGAAAAACGGAGCTCTTTGTTTTCCCGAACTTTGGTCTGTGCTATATATACACCTTTGCTCAACCCAAGGGCATAGGAATGAATGGAATTCGAATGGTTATATATCGTCATTGGTTGCCCAGACGTAAATTGTATATAAAAAAATAGTATGTATATAAAAGCGATTGAGTTTTGAGAGGCAACCGCCTGGTGCCTTTCACGTTTAGGGACAAGATGACAAAATTAAATTGAACAGAGCTAAACCTCAATAACATGGATTGTTTTTCCTATGATTGGGATTTGACCTCACACTTAAAGGTATTTCACTTTTATGACGACGGATTGTCCACTTCACATTGTTCCTTTCCTTATATATGGTGGTAAAGCCAATAAGAAACCCCGTGAAAACCATCCCCGCGATTGCCGCAGCCACGTCTTGTGACCCATTTATAAACTTGATGGTCGACAAACGGTCTCGAACCCGTGGCATGTACCTCGAAGTTGGATTACTAAGCAGACAAGCTAACCTTTAGGCCAAGTCTATGTTCACAATAAGGATTTTAACTATATGAAGAAATATATGTAAAATATATTAAGCCGACATTTCAGTGACTTCGCGGTGTAAATGTGGCAATAAAATGGGTTTAATACCAAACTAATTAATTGTATCGTTGAATAAAGCGAAACATTTCTTTTCTCTATTTCCTTTCTTATATTTGGGATAATTTTTTTTATTTGAAAGTTCATCTAATCAAATGTTATCTAATACAACAGACAATAAATATAACTCAAACATTCCCAATATTTCAAATATCCACGGTCCTGATTTAATAATATGCCTCAAGGAATTGAAACAATACGAAAGCCGTCGGGGTTAAAATTCTCAACACGTTTTGATGTAACGTTAATTATTACCTCTTTATTTTGGATAGATTTTTTTAATGCGAATGCAGTTATTCTCAGTGCCTTGGGCATAGTGTTTTCATCAACAGTCTAATATGACACCAGCAATGCGATTATAGCTTGAAGCAAGGATTTTCCTCTTAAATCAGTTGTTAAATAATCGCTCAAAACTCATGTGGTTTGAATCAATTAAGCACATTTCATGTTTTTTTAATAATTGTTTTTGCCGCATTCCGCAGCATATCTGTAAATATCGTGAACGAAGCAATCACTAAATCGTCGTTCGGTTGACCCATATAGAAACGTAAAGCTGGCTACATTCTATTTATATGGATGTTTTATGTTTCACCATGACTGGTATGTTAAATATTCACGAGTTTTACGACTCAGATATATGTCACTTTTTGTTTCAACCACAAGTCGGAAACAAATAACTACACTTACTATTAAATCTGTTTACAGTTTACACATTTGTTTTCACTTTGAGAAACAAGGTTTATTTTGGGGGAACCATCTCGACAAACACAGTTCTTTGAACCATCTCGACAAACACAGTTCTTTGAAATCAGAAGAAAGGGACAAATATTTAGAACAGTTGCTGTGAGGGTTCCATACAGAAACATAAAGGCTTCGGCCAGAGCCATGACATAAGAACCTCAAAGGGAAACATAATTTTCTAAGAGTGTTCCTGAATGTGTGATATAACCCCAGGTTTTCACATAATAACACACGATAAACGGGCGGAAATTTATCCTTATATTATTTCACCTGGCAAAGCGGTCTGAAATGTAGTCAAAGTTACATAATCTGGATTGACACATATCGACAGCACGACGTGCGACATGGAGATTTCCTTATCAGCATCAATATAATAATTTAATCATTTCAAAGCCTCGAACCTGCCTTGGTATATGCTGGCAAAGATATATGTAAGGAATCGACCTTCGTCTTTTTCGTTTAGGACTTGATTGAATTGATAGAAAAATTCCAATATTTTTCCCCAATTATAACTTGGTCAAACCTCGGCCAGCAACATGTCGTGGACCCAGAAAAATATATTCAACTATTCGCATCTCAGGAATTGAATAGGTAAACGAAATCAACTCAAAGAGCTTGGATACCATTTAAAAACTATGCCATGAAACCAACCACAGAAAGGATTAGAAATGTTGTCTGGACGTCAACCGATGGTTATGTTCGGTTCAGATTTTTTTTTTATCTGTTCCCAATCATTTCTGTGGTCCGATTTAATGACTAAAATGAATAAAAAACGTTTTACAACAATTATTAAGACTTTATATAGAGTTGTTTTTGCATCTGTTGGCTGTACGCTATACCAAGAATTTATTTAAAAGATCTTTTATCTTTCCAGATAGCTATATGGATGTTAAACCATCAACTGTTTAGGATGTAATATATAGTTGGTCCGAACTGTGATCAAAAGAAGCCCTCGTCAACAAAATACAGCCCTCAAAGAAATCAAGACTTCAAAGGCACTAAATATTTCGTCATTTATGACAGTTGCTCAAGACTGTTTGTGTAGGTGCGTAACAAATACATTTTTATTACTGGTGAAGTCCATTTCTTTATGAGCAACTTCTGCTTACATGCTGTTAAGCTAACGGAGCTTTGAACAACCGGCTTCAGATCTCTAGTGATCTTAATTCTATTTCCTGGTCCCTTGCTTTTTATTGTACTTTTGTACAAAGAGAAACATGGGAAATGCCGCGTGTAACTTATAGCAAAGTCTCGCAACAAGAATTTATTTATTTATTTATTCACCCGATGCTAGATCTAACATCGGATTAATAAATAGATGAATAAAGAGAAACATGGGAAATGCCGCGAGAAACTTATAACAAAGTTTCGCAACAAGAGTTATCCAATTGCAAAACATTTTAATTGCAATTAAATAGCAGGTGGTTGTAAGTAGTTTCGTATTGCCCCGATGCCATCATATTTAAGTGGGAAGCAGAAAAAAGCCAATTAGTTTGTCTTTTTCTCAGGTTAGGTAACGTTTCCACGTTGTTGCTTTTATCGGACAGAAACCCGAATGATTTGTAATGGTTTACCCGGATATCTTGGCAAAGCACCAGTATCTTTTGTTTCTCAGATTTTTTCTAATTTATTTCCATTATAAAAACTTTATGGTTGAATTGCGTTTATGTAAGCCCTAGTTAAAGCCTATGTTATTTTCTTGTTTTCAGTATTTAAAAAAAATGTCTATGGGATAAATTATTAAAATATAAAACGTTTTGTCGTATAACCTTAATAGTTAGCTTTATATATAAAATGATTACCCTACGCCAAATATAAAATACACAAGGATAAGGCCTTAGAATCAAATTTCATCAAATGTGGAATGTTTTGATTTTCTATTTATAAGAATACTGGGGAAAATCGGGAATATCAATCGATTCATAAACTGCTCACAACAAAACGTTTGTTATTTGTGTGAAATGAATATTTCCAGAGCTACTGACATGATTTTATAGTTTATACAGCACTTCTTTTCTTACAATTGTTTTTATTCTCTAATTATTCTCTGGTAATGGACCGGGCAGGCTGAATAACTTGTAAACGGATATTGATAGATGCTGATTTGGACTAAACATCAGCACAATATCCTGATCACGGAGATCAATACCGAAACCAAGGGGTTCAATAACGGGGTCACGGGGTTTAATAACGAGGTCATTAACCAATCTTATATTGTTCTGATTTCGATGATCTCCGCTAGATGGTCTTTCATGTCCTAATTGAATATTAATAACGACCTAATCTGATTATTTTCATGATCTATAAAGCTGTCCATACAACACAATGGCTTTGGATTGTTCAGATTGGCGTAATTTAGTTACACTATAAGGTATAGTGTTTACTTAGCTGGATTGGATTGAGGTGTCACTAAGTTTAGATGTTTTATTACGCAAACCATTGCATTTATTCGTTATTTCGTTTTACATAAACGACATGCCTTATAAAAGGTATGTAAATGGTGATCGACCATTTCAAGGATTATGGAGATCAATACATGCCCATATTTGCCTTGAAATGCCAGACAAACAAAATCAATTATATGATCGTATAAAGATTCCTATGCTTTAATTTAAACTATATAAAAATAATGGAATTTAATGAAATAAGCATTACTAAATGAAGCCATATAAGTTAAAAATAAATATTATTACTGCTATAGGAATGATGTTTTGAGATGACACTGTAATGTATTTAGAAGAAGCCAGACTTGGTGACAATGAAGCCATACATCTCTCAGCGATATTCAGGTTCTATTTAACGGTTGTATCAAAGCTAACGAAACATTTTCCCAGGCTTATCGCCAAGCACTGTCACGAAAAGCAAATGAATTTTATTCACTTAACATTGTAAACTGTCTGGACAATAATTCCACCCGTAGGGCGATCAGAGTCCATTTGTACCAAATCTCTATTAATTTTCCGTGTGTTGTGAAAAACGTGGCTGCTCTCCAGACGTTGACATGCTGAGATCCCCATGTATGTATTGCAGTTTGTGTGCAACACAACTCCAATACAGACACGGTTCTTTTTTAAATTGCTAGGAATGTACTTTGGCTTTCGATAAACACTAAAATACGGTATGAATGGATCAAACGCTTTTTACATTGCTTATGTGACGAAGACAGAACACGATGATTCCCCTAAATCGTATTTGGGGAAGGGGTTACAGGGGACGAACAGGTACCGCCCTCCAAATCCTCCGCTCTCCATATCGTTGTTGACGTATTTGATGGCTTAACGAACACATTATAAAGGACATTAAAGCCTTCCGATGTGATGTTAATGACATTGGTGCTATTGACGACATAAGTGATATAAATTTCGCTAGTAATATAGAACACATTGGTGATATTAACTACATTGGGGAAAGTAGCAACATTTGTGATATTAAAAACATTGGGGATATTAACGACATTGTTTAAATTAACAACGTTGGTGATATTAACAACACTGGTGGGCATTGGTGATAATAACCAGATTGACACATTGCTTGGATTGCGATATACTCGTAAGATAGCACTAACATTGGTGACATTAAAAACCTTGGTGATATTAACGACACTGATGATATTAACGACATTGATGATATTAACCACATAAGTGATATTACCAACATTGGTGATAATAACCAGATTGACACACTGCTTGAACTGATATAATCGTAAGATAGCACCAGTAATAATGTGACCTTTGTATTAGATTCATAAGTGTCAGACGTTGTTATCAATAGCATTGAACGAAACCACGTAAAAAACATGTTGTTCACGTCGCCTGTTTATACATGAGGTCAAAAGGCAGTATCGCCCCAGTAAGGGTGGTTATAAATTGTCCAACGCAAAACATCAGAGCCTTAGTGACTTAGTTGTTTGTTTGCGTATTTGTCCAGCTATTAAATGTTTTATTTTGATTCTTTCTTGAGTTTAATCTGATTCTAACTCGTGCCAAATTCAAATGCCATGTCTGGATTTTCTGAGATGGGAGTACTGGATAGATAACCAGTTCGTTCTTTTATAATGGCTTTATCTTAGTTAAACAGTCGTTGGTGCATGGAACCAGCAGTATGAGTGGGGAACAAACGATACAGTCATTAGACAATTACGTGCATACGCTAAGGATCACCTGGTGAATTACGCTTTGTTGACATCAAAGCGTGGCGATATACTTTCCTGATGTCCTGTTGCTCTGGGAGCTAAGGAGCAAACAAAACCGATCTGTTCGTGATGTCTTCGTATTGTCTCGCGTGGTTGTTTTGTCTAAGCCTGGTTTTGTTTGTTTGTTTGATGCCAGTGTTAGATACAGGGTGATTTCCACCCAATCATTGGGATGGCACGACCTCATATCCGTAAAATGAGCACGGCGTAAAACTCAAACGAAAAATCCTAACTACCTAACAATCAAAACTTTCACGATAACAACAAGACTCTATACTCTTAAAACCAACGAGTAAAATTAATGCTTACAAAGTGTGAAAAAACACACGCACCTAAATATTCTCTGTATTAGGTTAATGCCAATGTTGACTCTGAATAGTCATCGTTTGCGTGTTGCGCTCTTTAATTCATTCCTAACTACCAGAAAGGACCAGCGTGTAATCTTGTCCATCGGTCAACCCGTTTACCGTACCTATTTTAGTACGGAAAGGTGGACATTAATGAACACCATTCAAAGCATCCACTTAAATACAGAACGTAGCCTTAAAGTGCAAACCAAGATAAAGTTTCTAAAAAATTACGTTAAAACGTTGACATTGGCTGAATATAAGCCAAACTATATAAGTTGTCACATCAACACATTAATTGCATGTTGTATAAGAAAAAAAAACCTATAGGATTCTAGACATGCAGAATAATTATAAAATCCCAAAAGGTTTTTTAAAATCCCTATGGGATTTCAAAGAAAAATCCTTTACGCCTTTAGGATTTTTCCGTGAGGGTTAAACTGATAAAGCAGTCTTTTCTGGTGTCATTCTAAAGAAAGAACTCCGACCACAGGTGTCAGGCAATAAATCAACAAATACATCAGTCAATAATTCAATGTGTGGTATCCAAAGATAATCGGAAGGAGGAATACATATACTGAACTCTAACAAAAAGCATATAGGTTTATGTGATCTGTACATATTACAAAGGTTATTTGCCAGTCTATTCTATCAAAATCGTTATAATCATTGTTTAAATTTAACGTTTAAGTTATAGATATAAAAAGAAAACCACCTGGACACTGGTTCTTTTCTTACTCTTATACCTATATTTATTTAAATGTTTCGGTTATTGGATTTATTGAGTTCCTTGTTGAACTTAAGAGTTTTTTGAAGCAGCGTGGGAGTATAAAGCCGTATGAAACCTTTAGATCCGTAACGATATGTAAAATATCACTGTCATTGGAAGTTGAAAATTATTTGTTGTTGAAAGAAGATTGGTCTCAGATCCTCTGAGCATTACAATATACATTACCGGGTTTATTAGAAAACGAGTTGACTATCCAATAAGATACCCGTCCAGTTCAAGTAAGTTTTATAATAAGCAACCAGGGGAATAGGGGCTTCTAGTAAAGATGTGAAATATGCCAACATCGCGAAGTATGTCTGAAGATTCCAACGAAATGTTTACATTCCGACAAGGCTGTTTTCCAAAATGGCTTTTTAAATAATTGGGTTATAATTCCATTTATAGTACACACATAAATTGGCCAAAATGGTCCAATGTAGCAAGACTGTTGATACGACTTTTCTGCTTAAACCTAGTCCAAGACATAAGTCACGATAAGCTCACAATCGTACGGTACCCCAATATAGAAACTAATAAACTTATTTATTGACTTATCAGAGAAAATAAGCAGGGTAAAAAGCATATTTGCTTGTATGCAAAATTCGAGCTCGAGTGACCCCATTGGATCTCCAGTGTATGAGTCACAGAACATGATTCCAACAATCTCAAGTGTGGTTTGTAAAGAGTTTACTTTGGGTTCTAACACCTGTAATTCAAAAAGGGTAAGGAATGCCTCTTCATGTAAATAAGTTAGGCAGAAGTCTGACGCTCAGCATTAAGCAAAAATCTAATAAGTAGAGTTCATTGGCCTACAATTGCCAGTCTTTTAATGCATTCAGTTACGAAAATAATAACAGAGCAATATAACCGGCGTCTATATTACGTATTTCGGCGAGTTTTAATTAACTGACCCAAAAAGCTACTTATGAAACGCAAATGGTTGTAAAGAAATCGTATGATTAATTCTTTACCAGCGTGGAATCCTGTCGTCAAAGATCTGTCTGATCGCTTTCAAAATTTGAAAATCAATTTTTTTATTATATACAAGACGTTCGCGAATCTTTAATACCTTTCATAAACACATCACGACTTTGTGTCAAAGTACATCAGTGATTAGCAAAAGTATAAATGATTAGTACACTACAAAGCTGACTCTAATCAGATAATCATACTGGATATCGGACCTCTGCCGATCGATTATCAGTTCAAGGACTTGTAACTCAGATGTCGGCATGACATGTCTCTGCACTTGGTTGGTTTCAGCGACTACATGGAGGCGCTCATCGTATGTGATCTACATAATGGTAGTCAGATTTATTTGTTTATATATTTATATATTGTTTTTAAACTAATCAATTATAAATCTGTTGGCAATTTGGCATTTATTCTGTTTTCAATATATTTATTCACAATAGCCTTATCGATTAACTTTGCTTCGCCACTAGAGAGGGCATAATAACGTCAGAATTTAAGATCGACCGAATTAAAATTAGTGAGTATGTGCTTGCGTGGTAGTGAGTGAGTGATTGAGTGAGTGAGGTAATCGTTTGATTTAAATTGATTTGCTTGATTCTTAAAGCCATGCTTATACATATTTCACTTTTATCCATCAGTACATGAAACACCCACAGAAACAGGAAATGTTTTGCTGGGTTAGAAATTAAATGTTTCTCCACCTCTTAGTAAATACAGCATGTTTGCGATCAGTACCTACTGCCCATAACAAAGTGGCGTTTGAGTCGAAAGTCGAGAAATAAAGGTTTGTAAACCTTCCATTCTACTTAAGAGCCCCATTTAGCATTTGTAAGAACATGTATGGTGAACATGCCAGTTTGTTTAGACCTCTATACCGATTTTTAAATAAAATGATCAGTGGAAAAATGGGCACCATTTGATTGTCGGCGTATAGTTTGTATGCTGATTCCAATATATTTTACTGAATAATTTTAAATACCCAATAATGGTACAATGCGCCTCTACCAACATAAAATAATAGAATGGGGTTGTTTATCTAACAAATAAAATAACAAATATACATACACAGACGACACCTATTATAGAAATTCTGCTAGTGTCAACTCCGACACAAACAGCAAATTCATTTCTCCAAAACAATTTAAAAAAAAAGGGTTGATGCAAAACAAATATGCAGATATGGACAACTGTCATCTTTTGTAGAAATTATATACAAAAAAAATATTCAATAGATTAACAAACTATATTGTTGGGGATTCTGTTGAAAACTTGTTACGATTTTTTATGTTTTGTTTTGACATTTGGATAGTTCTCTATCTTTTGCTCTGTGGGCATTGGGTCAAGATTTAATTACTTGATGTCTCGCATATAACCACTGTACTCAATATCTGACGAAATCTGCTAATATATAATTTGTTCTTATTCACAGTCTAATCTCTCCGCCATATATATATGTTTATATGTATTACAGTCATTTATGTATACCAATAAGCTGTATGCTTACGGTTAATAAACTTAACTTAATCTAGAATGTCAGACTTCTCGAAAAGAAAAGTTCAATCAAGAATTTATTACTGGTGAATTCTTGAAATATTAAACAAGATATGTAACATGGTTAGGTATATTCGAATCATGCCAGATTTATATTGGCCCGTCAAATTTATATAAAGGTTGTGATGTTGCAGTATCAAATATCGATGGCCTGTCATGCCTATTGGTAAATTCTGGACCGAGAATAGGTCGTGCTTGTAAACGGTTCATAGATTTAAAAAAAAATAAATATAGAAAATTCAACGCACACTCGATGCATGCGTGCTGAGCCCATGTTGTCTTAGCGACGCATCGTATGGGATGCGTGTTTTCCTGACGTACGTGCACATGATTACCTCGTTGGGCGAATAATTCGCATATCCCTTACCCGTATGTAACCGAGGTTGTTAACGCTGAATTTGTCCGAGGCTGAACGTAATGCCTATGTTAAAAGCACTAAGAAGGTAAATAATTATATATGCTGTTGTTACAGTTGTCGGTAAGGGCGCTAATTATTTTCATATCATATTAAAGAGCGTGTGTTGAATTCAGTCAAAGCAGGATGATATACTAGAAGTAGAGGTGAGCACATTATAGCAAATTCCCAATAGACAAGCTTTTGTTGTTCACTATTAACAGTCAAAGCAGGTTTTATATTGCTTTTATCATCTCACAACCTGACGAAGAATCTTGCAGAATCCGTTGTTGTTGTTATAGTATTACTGTTTCTCCTAGCAAGTGGACCTGGAAGATAATCGTCAGAAAATTTAACGCCAGATGATTACAAATTTGAAATAAAATAAATTATAATGTTTGCGGGGTTTTAAACCAATAATCTTCTTTTTTTAAACCTTTCTACTTGGTTTCATCTACAGAGGAAACAATTGGTTTTTTTCTCAATCATCTTGATTTCAAATTGATCTTTAACCGAATGATCAGGAAGAGAAAAATGTTAAGATATTTGGAAAAAGCTTTAATTCAGATACGCAGAGGAATTTTGGCTTCACCAACATATTGTTTCAAACATTTTTTACGATTTGCCAGGCATATCACAATTTTTAAATCAGGGTTCAAACTGCCTATCTTTTAATGTAGATTTCGACTTTGTTGCCCAACAGCTTGATGCCTTCTCTGGCATGTATAAATTATCAAGCTTACATCTGGTATTCAAACATTTTCAGGGTCTGCCTGACGATATTACAAGGAGATTGTGCTAGTTTCATATAGTATTTGATTTAAATCTTGACCTTATATATAATGGTTTAGTTGTAGTGGGTTTGGGATTTAATTCCGGTAAAAGTCGCCTAGTATATCCTCTTTGGACCAGAGCTTAAAGAGAAGCCAACAAACCTGGTTGAGAGAAGCGAGTGCTACATTATCTGTGTAGCTTTATAATTTCCGATTTATAAATTCCCTTGGAGGTGTACGGTAGATGAAAGGATTGGGTTGGTATTCGTAGACTTTAGAAAATCCTCAAAATCCAAAGTCCCTGTTGTATTTAAATAGAGGTCATGGTACAACGAAACATGTAAAAAAATATCAACACTATTCCGGCTGAAGGAATGCTTAAGTTTAATGTTAGAGCCGTGCTGATTAACAGTAGCCATGAAGAGATCAAAGTCATCTATAAAATGCTGCCAGACGATAAATATACATCCAAATATCGGCGACACACTTTCCGAGGGCTTTATATTCCCACTCTGCTCTAAAACTGGAAGGCATTTTAAGTTGGTCCTAAACCCCTTTCCCATAGCACAACGCTTAATTTGCTGGCACATTGAACTGGAAGTCATGGCATTTCCAACTGAGTTCCACTTTCAATACCTCAGGGCTAAAGGGTAATGGGAAGCAGATTTGTTCGTGATGTTCTGTATTTTTGTCCGTCCTCATATACGTGAAATACCCTTGAGTACGACGATAAACACCAATCAAACAGTAGATTCTTTGAGTGGCATTTAGAAG
>JARFOD010098680.1:0-16788 GCA_031763545.1 Mopalia muscosa
CTGTCTTTGTTTGTTGCCAGTGTTGTCGAGGGTGGTTTCCTTCACCCATTGGGCTGGCACGGTGTCATATAAGTGAAATACCCTTGAGTACGACGTTAAACCCCAATCAAACAAATCCATTGTGGTACTACATGTACATTAGTCAGCATGGCTAGATGGATTTGGCCTGCTGTGAGACTGAGTGGTAACCTATGTACTTCCTAATCCTGCTTCGATGTAATGTTCACAGGATCGAGTCCTTCTATCGACCATCAGGTATATGAGTGAATCAAACCTTGTGGCTTCGGCAATTGGGAGGGTGACTTTTACGAGGTTTCTTACCGGTTGTCCATTGTAAAGAGGCAAGATGCAGCTTGAAGTGGACAATTTGTCGTCATATAAGTGAAATACACTTGAGTACGACGTTAAACCCCAATCAAACAAACAAACTTTTTGGATTGGAAAAAAAGCTTAAAATGCTTGAGTTTAAAGCGAATTTGGACACTATTTTTTTTAACTATTTGGACACTATCTATATGAACAATTTGGAAACTTCCTTTTTGAACAATAATTTGGGCACTATCTTTTTGAACAATAATTTGGGCACTATCTTTTTGAACAATAATTTGGACACTATCTTTTTGAACAATAATTTGGGCACTATCTTTTTGAACAATAATTTGGGCACTATCTTTTTGAACAATAATTTGGGCATTATCTTTTTGGACAATATGGACAGTATCTTTTTGAATGATTTGGACCTTTCCTTTTTGAACAATTTGGAAACTATTTTTTTGAACGATTTTGGAAGCCTTTTGGAAGTCCTCCTAAAATGAGTCTGTGGAAAGACTCAGTTTGATCCGTTTGATAATACCAGGATTTACCATTATTTACTATTGTTTACCAGAGTACTGTAACAAGCATGGTTTATGTACTGTATGCTTTAAAGCTTGTACCATGTTTTAAAGGTGCACCATGGTAATGGTACAAGCCTGGTATATTATTCCAATCCACACATGCCTTTTTATGCTAAGTGTGGTTGTCTTGTGAGTGAATACTGAATAACATTGGTTGACACTTCAAACAAGAACATGAAGATTTCAAACTGTATATAATCCAATATAACAATAAAAAATGATTGACATTTCTTTATTTATTTAGGTGCTAGATTTACTCTCCAGACAAAGTAGTCTAATGAAGGACAGACAACTCTTGGCAAGAGAACTGGAATTCTTACGATCTAAATTGATGCCAAGAAATGAGTCTGATGTAGAAAAACTATTTACTTCTCATGTTGGTGCTGTGGACGAAGTGTTGAGGGCGGTCACAGAGGAAGCAAGGGGAGATAATGATGTGTGGACTGATCTTTTAAAACCCTCTCATGACCCTGTTGATATAGGGGAGGAATTATTGGCAGCATCATGACCGATATAATTTTCTGTAAATATATTTTGTTTAAATCTTAAAAGGTTTCTAATTCGTATCATAGCTTACGTATCAAAGAGAGACTTGCTTAGTTCATTAACTGCTTTTCCATTCCACAATATTAACCATTCGCATTGTTATAGCAGGCTTTTCGTTTTGATTGGTCGCTTTACTCACTAGGATACCATGGATACCCGCAAACCACTACTACGGGTATCTGCTTGAGTACTCCTAAAATGTGAGGTATAGCAAAGCACGTATAGGCAATAGATCACACGACGTAGGTGGTATTTGAAGTTGTTTTAAAATAGTAAAGTAAAGTTTGAAAGCAAAAGGATGTGATATGAGAATATCTGAAGAAAAAAAACTGTTTGACCATTGATTTTTTCGACTTTCCAAATAACGATGGGGAAAAAACCCATCTTTTTTTATTGAAATTACTGCCATTTCTCATTGTCTTCCTGTCTGGTGTATGTTTTGTAAACAATTATGTGTCAACTTACCATTGCAGATTTTCAAAGATAATAAGGTCATTAATGTTTAAAATGCAGATAGAAAAGAATATAAAGACGAGTGGACTTCAAGTGAACAATCTGTTGTCAAATAAGTCATATACCATTGAGTATGACTTTTAACCCCAATCAAACCAACCACGAGAAATAACTACCACTTGCACAGTGACAGGTGTGACGGATAGGGGACCTCATTGGACTAAAAAGTCTCTTAGGACAAATTTTGGCTTGAGTAATCTCTGTTGTCCTCTGACTAGATACATGTGGGCCTTGGCTCAGTGGTAGCGAGTGCGCTTCCTGAACCGAACATGCTTCAATTTACCGTTCACAGGTTTGAGTCCGCCTTTCGACCATCAGGTATATGAGCGAGTCACATGTTGGGGCTCCGTCAATCACAGGTTTTTTTTTTATGAGGTTTCCTCCCGGTTTTCCACCGTAATAAGGCTGTGTATTGTGTGAAGTGGACAATCCGTCGTCATATAAGTTAAATACCCTTGACTACGACGTTAAACACCAATCAACACCAAACAAACAAACAAACACATCTGAGTACTACCATTAAATATAAGTGTAATTTGCATCCAAGGTTGTTCACAAACTTTTGATCCATTTTTTAAATCCCCTAGTACAATGGCAGCCGAGCCCCCATATGATGTCATACGGGGAAAAGACGCAAAGGATCATGGGACTTTCGAAAAGAGTCTTTACAAGAGCTATACTACAATGATACATGTGAAATATCCCTGATAATGGCATTAATCAGCAATCAATCAATAAATGCCTTGAATCTTTTCCTTCCCTGACAATGTAAAAATGTGGTTTCATATTAACGTCTTTTATTTTACAGTTTTTCTCTCAGTCTCTATGTTCATCAAATGAATTCTTAATTTCATAGGCTGGTAAACTTCTTACTTTCATATTAATTTGCTCATTTATAGAGGATCACATCAATACATGTGAATAATTGTGTTCAGTGTACATGCTAAGTTGACAGTAGGCCCTATTTCATAAAGGCTTTATTTGGGTTACCCTGCAGGCTAACTGACCCTGTTATTGGGATAGATTCCTTGTTTCCCAATGTGGTTAATTTGGTTAAGTATATGGCCCATTGACATGATTGATTTACATCCAGGACAATGATTACCTAGCTGTTTCCTCAGCAAGTGTATTATAGTATACCACACAACATGTTTCTCTGTTGATTTGACCATTCACAGTACACCATCACCTGTTTCCTGTTCTATTGATCTGCTTACAGCCTCGGCTTGGGAACTGCTTTAGACTCAGATGTTTCAATCACCAAGAAACAAAAACTATAGGTATCGGCTTTTTGTCCGTGTTTCTGTCATTTTCACACACCAGACAATACAAGACAGTGTTAAGAACATGTACGGATTCTTTCTAGTTTATGAATGAGTCAAACGCTGTGGGCCTGTGGCTCCGAGAATCAGATGGTTATTACAAGTCAAGGGGGATGCATTTTTCCCTCGTAGGTAACAGAGTTAGAATTTATGGGTACATAGAATTAGGTGCACTGGAGCCCCAACATTTTGCCTAGTGCATTCAATATTAAAATATGGATCCACAACATGCACCTAAATGATTACACCAACAAAAATTTATTTGCTGATGTTGGAGCTATCCAAGTTCCAATTAAGTATTACGACGTTAAACACCAATCAAACAAACAAACAAACAAACAATTGAGTATTAATCAATAGTCTGACATTTTCACAGGAAGTGAGTTTCTCAGAAAGCATATATTTCTGTTTGATTGTGTTCATTTTGTTATATGTAGTGAATCAGTTACTTATAGATTGCCTCATTTGCATATGTTTGCTTGATACTTACCTTATTGTCAATAAAAATTGTGTACCCAACACATGTGGTATGCAGCCGATTGAAAATTGTGGTTACATGTACATGTATGCACCCCAATTTGTTTGTCAAATTCTAACCCTGGTACATGTATGTAAGCAAGGAACAGTGTGAAATTGACAATTGTTGGTCATATAAATGAAATACTTTTGAGTATGACATTTAACCCTAATCAAACAAACAGACATATATTATAGTTGTGAAAGGCAGATGTAACCTCATTTAAAAGAAATAATATTTTGATAAGGATGTGATTAAAAATAAATGTGTAAATGAACCCCAGAGAATGGGGAGTTCATGTCGTGTCTGTATCGTGTGACAGCAGCACGTGTTAATCAGAGCCAGGTAGTTCAGTCTGACACTTCAGTGTGCTTATCATTCTTGACATACTGGGATTATGTGGGGATTATTTGTCTGATTACATGTAGTTTATTCTGATGAACTAATTTATAGTTTTTTCACAAGCAGTTTTAAGGTAGCTTCCATCGTGCGCTCTAGGTTTTTTATTGTTTTTGAAGCTTGTGAAGCTCTGTCATATCTTTCTTTGGGGACACAGGTGTCACATAGTGGTTTGAATCACCCATTCATTCATCTGGCAGCCTGTTGTTTAAGTGAAATAACCTTAAGTACAGACTATTAAAACAGACAAACAAGGATCTTTATAGGTAAAGTGAATATGAAGTACACATCAAATAGTGGAGTTTAATTTTCTGGGTCAGTAAGTGGTCATTAAACTGAAATGTCTGGCCAAGTGATGAAATTCCTGGTCCATTAATGGTTTCTTTGCTTTGTTATGTAAAACGTCTAAATGGTAGTCAGCCTTAATAGCATGGTGTTCGTCTACTAATACTACCTCAATATATATTGTTCTCGCATTTGAATTCGTCAAATTTCCAAAGTGTATGAAAAAGATAATCTTTTTTCATATACCATTTTGTAACCAAGTACCATTTAGCTTTTTAATGCAGACTGGGATCTTTGGGATAAACCAGCACCAAGAAGTGTTGAAAGGGCTCTTCTTTTACAGAAAGCCACAGTCACATAAAAAATTGAAAATGTGGTAAATGAAGGTCAACATAAAATATAACCATTTTATTCATTTAAAAATGATTAAACTTGTGGGTATTTTTATAATTTTTCTTTGTTTGGGAGATTGGTATCTTTAAAAAGGGAATTGGTTTGATCTACAGCTGAATGATATCAAAGCATAGTCACGGTGTATTTATACAGCTGTAATTTGTCTTGCTATGACCACACAACTTACGCCATATTAGCGAATATCACTACATTTAGACATTCAAAATGGTACAGCATGTTTATGACCAAGCGAGCTGTACTTAAGGCATAGAGGTACGGTTTTAATCAAAGGGTCATATAAGTGATATACCCTTGACTACAATGTTTTTAACCTAATCAAACAAACAAACTTCTCAAGTCAGTAACAAAAACAGATTTTCCTCTGCTTCTGTACCTCATGCTTTCATGTTTAAATTGCCATGGCTTTTTCTTGACATATATATTCTATTATATATCCTATTATTTGGTGTTGAAGGGAAATCAATCAAATCACGCTAAGATCTGGGTTCAAAGGTGTCAGTTTGACACTCATTGTCCTTACATTTAACCAGGATTTGCTCATGGGAAAAAAAAGCTATATTGTTTTCATCTGTCCTTTTGTCTATATTGATCCTAATGTCTTTCTGTAATCTGTATATAAGTGTTTTTTTATAATCTTGTAAAGTAATGTAAACTCTATAGCAGTGTAATAGCTTATAACTTGTACTGTCTACTTTAGAATTAGGTGAACGATTGGCCTTTCTCTTACTACATGTATCTCATGTTATTTGTAATGTTCAGACAGTCGGCCTACGTGTTATCTGTAAGTATTACAACATACATGTAATGCGATACCATTAGCTATGAATGTCCAGCTAATGAACTCAAGGGTTACCAGGGCGTTAACAGTGCTTCCTTTTGCCCTGGTGCTCTCAGAGTTTTAAAGGGGCATCATGAATGTAATCTGTTTGTGATGTCTTTCTTTTAAACAGATTAGCCAGGCTGCTACATATAGATTGACTAGGTCTTATTAAATTACATTATAAATCTGGCCAGAATTGTGGCTTGTCATTCATCCTCAATAATGTCAAGGAATTAAAATGAAGACGAGACTGGCCTAAAAAACTGTAGATATGTATAATTGTGAAAGCCTAGTCATACTGTCAACACTGTTTGCAGTTCACTACACCTTTGTGTTAATTGAATTTTGTACCATAAGCCCATTCAAACTTTCAAAATGTGTGAAAAAAAATTGTTGAACACTTCTGTACCTCTGGTATTGACTTTTGACAAACAGGGAGATACAGTGTACAACCGGGTACTTTCTGTGTTCAAAACAGAACATAAAGGTGTATGTTGTCATTGAAGTGTGGAACATTTTCTTCATACCCTAAAACATTATTTATATCATAGGTGCAGCAGTTGTGTAAACATTTTGACTACATTATTATCATCTATTGCTGTGTTTGATCAAAGATTTATGTGGAAATTTGACCTACTTTCTTGAGGCATAGGTCTCCACACGTGGCTCGGCTCGCTCAGGCCATGTCATATGACACCTGTTATATATGTGTAAGTCGATTCAACAATTCAAACACTATAAAACAATAGCGATGGTTTGTTTGTTATTGTTCTGACATTAAATGTAGGACTTCAGTATTGGGTTATTCATTGTAGCCAGTATAATAAAACCCAATTCTTCATTTCTGATATATGCATGTTTTGAGAAGCACTCACCACTGTGTGTTAAACTTGTCTAGTTTTCTCTCAACAGTTCTAGCCACAAGTTATTATACACAATAACTGATCTGTCAGAAATCTATAAGACAACTTTTTAAATAATTAAAAAATAATCTATATTATTTAGTTGACCATCTGAATTAGACAGGGGTTGGAGGGAGCTTCCTGTTGCCCTGGTCCCCTCAGATCTAAGGTACACAATAAAACGAATCGGTATGGGATGTCTTTGTATTTGGTCTGGTGATCGTCCTGTCTTACTATTGGTTTTTGCCAGTGATCTTAAGATTAGTTCCTTCACCCATTGGGCATAGGTCTGACAGGTTGTTATGAGTGTTTGTTTGATTGGTGTTTAACGTCATACTCAAGGGTATTTCACTTATATGACGACGGACATGAAATAACCTGAAATAAAGTTTGATCGCTAAAACCCCTAATAGAACAGACAAACTAACCATATGAATTAAACCAGGCCTAACATTAAAGGTTTTAGATGTTTGCGGATACACACTCTTGACTAAATGTGAGCACACTCTGACAATATCACATGTCAGCTGTATGAATCTTAATCCAGTATTATTTTTATTTGCCAAGAAAAATATATTCAACATTCTTTATATTTTTGAAATTCTTTTCAATCATAATTTTATTTTATTTGGGGAAATCAAATGTTAAATTTCTTGTTAAAGATACTGGAGGTAACTGTTTTCAGCGCCTGTAAAGTGCTGGCATGTTCACACCATAGCAATTTTATCCTTAAAGAAATTCCAATGTCATATGCCACTTCCTGTTTACATGTTATAACGTCTACAGTACAACACTAGAGTATTCAATTGAAGTAGCTACCAGTGCAGACCTGTCTACCCGGTGTATTCTGCAGTATTTTATAATTTATGAGAAATACCCCAATAGGCCATCCAAATGCAGGTAATGAAGATGCTGTAACACAGCAATACATAAAATTGTGAGAAAGTACTCCCAAACAGCAAACTTGTTGCACATAAATTTCTTCTAGGGTAGGCATGTCTAAACCAACCAACCCACTAGCCAACTACTTATATATCGAAGGCGTAAAAAAAAAATTGCTGTGTTTCCTCTAACAGCCTGAAAACAATTGGGCCATGCAGGCAGGATTTTTTTTCTCAATAGAATTAAACAGTAGATATTAGTCATTTTACTGTATAACTTCTAGCAGAGAAATAGGCTTTACCACAAGGGGTCTTGCTTGTTATTTCTTTGGACTGTTACAAAATTAGAGTGTCCCAATTTATAGAAGTTACAGGGTAAACAAAACTGATTAATTTATATATTTTATTTCAATATTTATGATAAATTACTAATATTTAAGATGAAAATCCTTGAGGTCAAAATGCACATTATCCGCTCTCCATCATTTTCCACTCTATTTGGCGAATTCACAGGTCCGGTCACAGAGGACTTAAGTGTGGCAGTCGCCTCCGGCAGTGCATACAGATGCTTATGTGACTAAAAAAAAATTTAAAACTATTTTGATATATACGAATATGCCATTTTAGTGAGGTCTTGTGAAAAATAATAAATATTTTTTTTGGATAAAATCCAGACTCAAAGCTATTTTCTAGAGTTGGTTGGGTAAGAGGAAACTAGACATTTTTTCTTTAGGCTTAAGAAGTAGACAACTTTACATTTATTTAGTTCTAGAAGTGCTCATCTATTACTATTGACAGAAGCTATCAGCAGAGTTCGAAATAAGAGAAAATGTTTGCACGGGTTATTTTAAGAACTAGCTGTGAAGCTGAGAAAAGTCTCCAACTTATAGCAAAAACTTGATCACTCAGTAATTACTGACCAAAGACCCTTATTTACATTTGCTACATATAATCTGAAGTGATAAATAATGACAGTGTTGAGTGGCTAAATAACACTAGTCAGTAGTTTAAATATTTCTCTTGTGTTTTAATAATTAACCGTTAACATTTGTGTTGCAGGTTTTTTCAGTGATGTGGGTCTAATGCCTTCCTCTACTAGAGATGTAAGAATCTATCTCCAATCACCAACTCTTCTTCAATACTACAGTAAGACCACAACTTCAGACACCTTTATACCTGTATTTCATACACATGTAACTAAAGTAAACATAAAAGCATATTTTATTTATTTATATATATATATATATATATATTTTTTTTTCACACAAACTGCCAGTGAAAGGCAGTGATTGAACACAGGTACTGTCCCCAAATTTGCTGCACCATGCAGGGTTTTTTATATACACCTTTTCATCGGGAAAAATAACGGCAAATTGAGATTTTCTTAAATTTGATATTCAGTTTTGTTAGAAAAAAATGAGTTTTGGCTCCTTTTGGCCACTTGCGAGCTATAAAATTCAGAATTTTAAGTGGATGACCCGCAGATTTCCTCACTCCATCCAGTATCATATCCACGAACATGTAGGTTTTATTTAATTGACGATGAAAAGTTAGTACAATTGAGTATTAATGCATTTTGTGCCCCAAAGGCGCGCAAAAAATATTGAGTTATAGGCTATATCAAATTGAGTTTTTGTCTATAAAAACCCCTGCTGTGTATTCAATGCATTGCTTGCATGTATAACATCTGCATATTGTTGCCAGTGGCATTAAAGCTGAAACCTTCAACCAATATATGAATGAAATAACCTCTTATCATGCTGATACGAGCCGGCGGCAGTGGTTTAGTAATAAGTGTTGGCCCTACAAGTCGACCAAACTGGCAGGATACAAATTGACCAGTTCCACTCAAACGTCCTGTGTATTTTATTACATAGTTAACGTATTTATTAAAGTTAATCACCAGTATTAACTTACTGATTCATAATTTAGAGTTGTTAGCAGCAATAGAATAATTACCTGTTCCTCTGATTTGTTATTGCTGATAAAACATGGCCGAAGCAAAGCCCAACAATTATGTTTATTTGTTCAAGGTATTCCCAAATGGGTTTTAAATTAAATTGAAAGTGACTGAATTACAAAGGTAATACTGTAAACTATCTGTAAAATGATCCTGTATTTTTCCATCGCTTAGAATTTGTTTCATTCACTTAAAAACTTGCGATTTTTCATACAATTCATTTAAGTTGTGAAATATAGGCAGGGGAAACACCATTCGGAACAGTCTGTGCCAGATCAATACCGGAGATACACGAAGAATGCTAAATCTTTAGAAATAACAAAATGTTGGTCAGGTTTCTACGGATACCAGTCACTTTGTGAATTCCTCTGGTCACTCAAGAATCAAGGATGTCAGAATCCCAATTTCTCCGTTTTTCAAAAAACAAGCTGCAAATCGTTCAGTGAATATTGGACCATTTTTCTAGGTACATGTATCAACCATTTGGGAATATGCTTAAGGGCATGTTTTATAGGATTCAGTTGACAAGAATGTTATCCTATTTTTTGTCAGAACAAAGCAAATGAATGTTGTTGTTGTTGTATTAACAGGGTACTGACAATGGGAGAGCCAGGAGCTAGAGCCTCCTCCCCACAGTTTGGGCAGCTCGAGGTTACTAGTAAGCATAACTTTACTCTTTTTGATTACATTTTGCACCCAGTAATTGGTCTATACCGCCTGTTAATTCATGGCAAATCAAATGTGTGTTTCTTTTTTTCTTTAAAACAAAATTTTATTCTCATATACATTTGTTGTACGTTAAATCACATTTCATATTTATATTTCTCCTTTTGAAAAAAAGTAAATATATACATTATATATATATTTTATCATCTCATTATGTCCAACATTTGAAACCAGCAGCCTCAAATGTGTTGTTAAATTTTTAAATTAAAAATTCCCTTTTTTCTTTTCAGTTCAATCTGCTAAGCTGTCATCAATTGGTGGATTATTTTCCTCTAAACCCGACGCCTTTACAGAGCTATGTGTTGATGGGCAACCCCCTCGTAGAACCGAGGTTGTGAAGAAATCTAGTTCACCGAAATGGGATGAACATATCACTGTGTAAGTGTTTGATGTTACTTCACTGAGTCTCTGAACTTATAAATGATACTTTCAATTTCAATACAAATTTTACCTGAAATACCAGTCCGTGTACAGAAGAAGAAAATATATAAGAAACTTGATAATGTGAGGACGTAGACAGACATTTTGTGAGCAAACTAATTTTTCATTTGAAAAGGACGCTTTTTATTTCTACTTTAGCCATTTGGTTGTGTAATTGAAAGTAATGTGACAACCAGATTGTTTTCCCTAACTTGTACAGAAATGTCAAGGTAAACAGTAAGATCTGCATAGTAAGAGTGTGCAGAGCAGGGAGGCTTTCTTTCTCTTCAGTCACACCTCACCAGGACTGGGGGCCGACAATCAAGCAAAATGTAGCTATATCAGGCTAAGTTGTGACTGGTTTCATATGCTGTTTTCATGTGCCAGTGACCATTGGTCAGAAGTTCAATTGAAATACAATTTATGTATTTAGTATATTTAGTTTACATTTTTATACGCCTGATGAAAATCGGTCGTATTATGGCATGAAAGGGTGTTTCCTTCACCCATTTTATTGGCTGGCATGTTGTTATGTGTGTGGAATTTACCAATCAAACAAACTAAAGTGCATTGTTAAACACCAATCAAACAAACAAAATCGATCAGTGACTTACAGAGTATCATATTTATAAACAATGTTAAAAGTGTTTGGTATCTTTTCAGATTGGTGACACCTTATTCGAAGTTGGATTTTCGTGTTTTAAATTTGAATCACATCCGAGCCAATTCTTTATTGGGACAAGCTGTGGTTGATCTGCATCCTTTGTTGGTTGAGCACCAGGGAAAGTGTAAGTCTTTTTCATAGCAATTTAAGCTATTGATGAGCTGCTGTTTTTTTTATTAGGGTCATCAAGTGATGCCACAGTTGGAGCGATATCAAGGGGAGGTAACTTGTGACTGGGAATTTAATGGGGTGGTAAATCCATTATGTTAGTGGTGTTAAACTTGAGATAAAACCCATTCAAACAGATTCAGAGGTAATACACATTTTGTGAAATTGTCTGAATACAACAAAATAGCCTCTAACATTTTATTTCTGGTCCTCTGGTTAAGGGTAGCATTTTTTTTTGTAGAGGTTGATTCCTGTTCTCCTGGTGCTTTCTGAACTAAGCAGCAATTCCGAAGGATCTTTTTGTATTGCCTTTGGGGATTGTCCTGTCTTGTTATTTTTAGTGTATGTGCCGTCAAAGGTGATTACCTTCACCCAATAGGCAACACGTAATATGACTGAAAACAACTGAGGTACAGCAATTAATCCATGCTGTGTTTGCATAGCTCTGGAAATGCATTATTTTCTATATAGAGAAACACATCGTTTGTTAGTGTGGCTATTTACTGTTAGAGCTGTCACTGTGTGGTTGATTATTAAATGTCACCCCTGAACATATGATTGAAATAACCTTAATAATGCACAAATAAAAAAGGTCCCATTAAACATGTGAGAATGTTGACTATAGACTGTAAATTAATTGATATGTCCTCATTGTTTACAGTACAGAGTGTAAATAAGAAATGTGAACTTAGACTAGATGGAAAGGGTGTTTCTGGAGAACTACAAATCAGCCTCAATGGAATGGAATTCCAAATGTCACGATTTCCTGCCAGGCAGGCGGAACAATCAAATGGTAAATGTTTTTTTTTATCCACATCTACTTTAGTAGGGAGGGGGAGGGTGTTAGATAATGCTACGTGGCATCTGTCTGTCCATCCGTCACAAATGTTTGTGAACATGGTAGCTTGAAAACAAAGTGGTTCTATATGTGTTGTGAACATGATAAGTGTAGAATAAATTCACAGAATGACTTTAAACTTAATATGAAGCTTCCTCCTGTTAAGACGGCAAATGGGATTGCATTTCACCTAATTCCATAAAACAAGATGGCCGCTAATCTTAGAATTTTCAAGCCTGTTAAGTGGATAATAAATTCAGGAATTAATGTCACACTTGGTTTATGGCTTCCTCCTTTTAAGAGGATGGAACTTTAACCAGGTTTCACAAAAACCCTATGGCTGACCTTGCATCTTGCACCTAATTGGTGATAAACACCATAACTTTTATTCTTTGGCTCTTTGAAGAAAAAACTTAATTCTTGAACAAAAGTTGGAAAAAGTTATTTGACTGTGTGTTAATGCCACGATCTTCTTTTCTGGCTTGCCTCGGGAAGATAGTTCCACCCTAGATCACGATTGAGAAACATCGGTTTTCCAAACATCAAAACACTTGCCAGTTTAGGATTGAGTTAGTGTGCATGTACTGTTTGAGTGCTTTACCAACATACTTGTATTCATCTTCATTTATTTTGAAAATTGGAAATTTTTTAAATTCGGTAAAATTATGAAATATTGTTTGCATGTTATCTACAGGTACATCCTCATCCAATGAGATTGCTAATGGTTTAGCCGGTGCTGCAAGTCCTGCAGGTCCCTCAGGGGCATCTGCTCCAGCTCCACCCCCTGCTGGAAGTCGCCGAGAACGACAGAATCGGGCATCAACGAGTAGCTCTGGGGGAGCATCCAACCACTCTAGAAAGCCTAACCGTAATAGTGCTCCAGCGGCTCCCAAACCTGCCAGCTCTACCACGCCGAATACAACACCACCCACAACAGCTGCACAAGGTATGTTAACACAGATGTATGTTTGTCCCAATAGCTGGTCTCCAACATCTCAGTGGGGGAGAGGGAGGGGGTGATTCTTAGAGATTTTCTCAGGATTTTCCGACCTAGTTAAGCAATGAGAAATGTGGGATGGATAATCAGTCATCATATAAGGGAAATAGCCCCGATCAAAGAAACACTCTACAGTACGCCTTATAACCCGTCACACAGTACCTCAGCCATGTTGGTTGTAATGTATAGCTGATTGAACACATTGAAGTGCCAAGATTCCTTTCATGAAATTTAAAGTTTTGAGAATCTTTGAAACAGACCATGTTAGTCCTGTATAAAGTCCTGTATATTTTGCTTCTTGTGCTCTGTGACTTACAGTTGCACCATTAATTCTCTTCACAACTGAGGGTCCCAAGTCCCTCATTTTCACCAACTTGATTAAAAAAAACCTTGTTTGAAAAATTCGTGCAGGTGATCTTTCAGAGACTCATGTTGGCTTAGCCATCTGGCTGAGTGAAGTTTGTTTCAAGTATAAATGGCTCAGCTTAGCACTGGAGGAACATTAATTTTTCAACTTCAGATTTTATGATTGCGTTAGTGTGGTAATATGTTGAATACTCGGCTGTGCGATTGGCCATTGAAGTAGCACATCACCATATGATTGAAATAACCTTCCAATAAGTTTCCAATAAAAACCCAATAAAACAAACAATAAGTGTATTTTATTGTATCATTTTGAGCGAAATGGTACCACTTTTAAAAGATATGCAAATGATACCCTTTGAGTAAGAAATGTTTGGGAACATTTTTTGTCATCATAGGCACCCGATCGACGCCCACCACAACTGCAACATCACAACCCAGTCGGAGTCGAGGAACCACTGCCTCTACGACTTCGAGTACAACTTCATTAGCCACAAATGGTGGATCCTCGGCAGACTTGCCAAGAGCACCGCCCAATATCTCTCCTCATGCACAGATCAACCCCTGTGTGCCGTATGAGGTGAATGGTCCTGAGGGCAGTGAAGGATCCGGGGAGAATCAGCAGACTCCAGCCAATCAGGAACCAGTTCCTCCAGGGTCAGAACTATTCCAATCTTACACTGTCTTAACGGATTTCCTATCCTCTTTTAAAAGTATAAAGCAAAGCCACGCAACAAACATTTTTTTTTTGGTTTCAATAGTCTGCTTTTATTTGTGGGCACAGTTCTCCGTGACTTTGCACTGGAGGACTGTGCAACGGATGAGATTTTATGATTGTCTCAGTGTGAGAGAGTACTGTTAGAGTATATATGTGAAGTAAGAACAGTGTCAAACATCAGTCTCTCATCAATATGTCGTGGCTGTGGCTTAGTGGTTAGCGGGTGGGCTTTCTGGGCCTACTTCGATGTATCGTTCACAGGATCGTCTGTCTATCAACCATCAGGTATATGAGTGATTTAAGGAGCAGTGTGAAGTGGGCAACCTGTCGTCCTACAAGTGAAATACCCTTGAGTACGATATTAAACCCCAATCAAACAAACTGTCACCATTTCTCCATCAATGGGTTTTGCCGATATCTTATAGAGACAGTCAGTTCTTCATTTGAAATTGATTTCGGTTACACTCTTGCAGAATACTGCAGAATACTCCCTCGGCTTCCTCGGTCGATCGTAAGAGGCGAGAAAAGAGGTATCGGGTATCGGGAAGCATATTTGTTTGGGATGTTCTGTATTTGTGTCTGTCGTCATATAAGTGAAATACCCTTGAGTACGACGTTAAACACCAATCAACAAACAAACAATCTATTGATATCCAATGTCAGTTAAGCGAAAAAACAAGTATATTTGAATCCATTCAAACCCACCTAAAGACTTGGTGAAAAATAAACCAAAGATATTAAAATATACTATTTGTTTAATTTTCGCAGTCTTAACAAAAAATTGAAATATTAATTTATCTGAATTATGAATGAAACTAGACACGTAATCTGAAAGGGTCTGTTCTTTGACGGATCTGCATGGTTGACAAGGGGTTGAATGAAAATCTGCCTTAGCAGTTTTGAGTCCCGGTAGCCTTCTCTTCCTTTAATCGGCCGCTTTTTTTTTTAGTCCAACATTAGATGTGGTTTTGACAGAAAAATTTCTCCGAGTTATACTTTCTACGGAATTAAAGATAGTCGTGTATATATATGTACTTTAGTCTTTTTATATCTGAAAGCAGCTGTATAATGGAAATATTAAAGAGTGAAACCAAGCAATTTTCGCTCAAAACACTGGGTTTTTCGCCTGCGAACCGGTCTAGCATCCCCGCGAGGGAGCGGGTGGGCCATGGCCCTGCGGAATACTCCCTTGGCTTCCTCGGTCGATCGTAAGAGGCGAGAACAGAGGTCGCTTTCTGTTGCCCTGGTGTTCGCAGAGCTAAAGGGTAACGGTAGCAGTTTTGTTTGTGATGTTCTGTATTTGTGTCCGTCGTCATATAAGCGAAATACCCTTGAGTAGGACGTTAAACACCAATAAAGCAAGCCGGTCTAGCATCTCATCAGCTCCAGCGCTCTGCGAGAGAGTTCGTGATTTCATCGGCAATTCAATGCTGAAGCTGGATGTTACGTATCCAGTTTATTGTAATACCAGCTTATTAGAAGAAACGTTTATGGGTTACGCTTATACAAGTTAATAGTTCATTAGCAGCCTTTTAATATGTGTAAATGGTATTATTGTATCCTATATTCTGACTATGTATTATATTACCTTCTTTCCGTACTTTTTGTTTTTACTTAGTGTTGGTGTCAACTTAATTAACATCATATAACAACAGTTAATTTCTATTTTTTAGTTAATGAAATTTCCATCGGTCTATGAGTCCGCGGAATAATTCGGATGATAAACCTTGGCCTCCGTCATTACAACTCTTAGTCGACTCGATTGCGCCAACAGATGTACACGTGTAAGTCACGCGTGCACTGCGTAAAACCGTTTGGTTTGGTTATTTGGATGTGTCTCCGCGGTTGTAAGTTAGCTCTGTAATGGACAAATATGTTGTCTTCTTGGTTTACTGATATTTACTGTCTATTTGTTAGAATTAAAGGCTTTTGCAGAAATTCTTTTGGGAACACTACAAAAGTGAAAAGGGATATCCCGTCTTTAAGCGTTAATGAGACAATACGAACAATTTCTCATTTGGACGAAAATTTGACAATATACATGCTTTAAATATCTTGAAATTCAACTGCCACATTCTCTTGCTAGCATTCCTTTACCGAAAAGGAATTCTCTGTCTGTTACTCGTTAATTAGGCATGTAAATTATTTCTCATTTGGACGAAAATTAGACAATATACATTTGCACATGCTTTAAGACCATATGACAAATTTTATGGACATTTTATTCTGTAATTCAAGTGGCAAATTCTCTTGCGAGCACTACTACAGCGAAAAGGGACCTACTGTCAGTGAATCAGATTAAATGTCAATACTGATGACCTTTTTTAGCCCACAGTCATTCTGACTGTGGGCTATTCTCATTACTCTCCGTGGTCCGTCCGTCCCATAACAATTCTTGTTATCACTATATCTCAGCAACTGCTGCTCCAATCATATTAA
>JARFOD010098691.1:0-16788 GCA_031763545.1 Mopalia muscosa
CAGACTTCACTGATCTATCATTGGCTAGTTCAAAATTGGCTGACCAACCAGAGTGCAGGAAAACTTAGCAGCACAGGATTTGATGATTCAACTGGTGCTTATGATCCTCTTTTATGAATGATAACCAGAGTTACGACCAGGTTATGAAAATGGAAATTAATGTACTGTGTTACACACAACAAGTTTTACTTATTTATAGAATATGGTTTATAGAATTTGGGTGGTCTTCTCCTTTAATAAACTGATACACTTTGTGACAATAGACGAGCGTGTATGCTTTAAATAACTACCCATATATTATTATATTGGGTAACGCGTCCACCTCAATCGATTATATAAATCGATTGAGGAGGACGCATTACGCAATATAATTATTATACTGTTTTACACATATTCTCTAAAACTCAACAGATATAATGTTTGTGATTGTCTGAAACCAGATAGTACTGGATTTCATCCTGTTTCGACAAAAAGAGAAAAGATGATTTGCTGAAATTTTTGTTATGAATTAGATATGGTTTCACAGGTCGTACTGTTTCTTTTGGGTGTCTTCCTCCTGCAGCATATGACAGACTCCATCATGGCCGACCTAAACTTCGTGGAGACAAGGCTGTAGATAATTGGATTCGCAGCACTGTTTACATAAGCCAAAAATCGTCCTATCCATAACAAAATCGACCACTCGTACTCACTTACATCGGTCATTATATTTTCACCATATATCTCTATAAAGACAATTATCTGGAAAGGCGCCGTGCACAAAATAAAGAGAACAACCACGATGGTAATCATGTTGACAGCTTGTCTTCTAGTCTGACGCATATGCCTTGTGCCTAGGGAGGATTCACTGTGGCACGGCGGTTCAGCCAAAACTTTCCTTATTGTGAGCACGTTTAAAACAGTGACAGCCAGTAACGGTGTGAAGAAAAAAGCGACAGAAATAAATGTTAAGAAGATATCGTGCCAAACTAGCGCATAAAGACTGCAATCCTCCAATACTGTACCATTTTGAGTATAAAGCTCGTAGTACGTCATGTCCATTTGGGGAGCTGTCAGCCCATACGAAACTAACCAGATGACAACGAGGCTGACTAGGGTACGGGACGAGGTAATAACAAGAGATGCTCTCATGGGGTGATGGGTAACAATATAGCGCTCTATACTGATCATCAGCACAGTCAGCACAGAACAGACGAGTGAGCCACGGTCAAACAAATTGGTCACGTAACCTGGAATATAAACGAATAATGTACTTGGTATAGTTTTAAATAGGTTTACAGGCCTACAATCTAGCTTAGTTTCATAGCCATTTTCATTTGTACCTCATTAGAGCTATGCCGATAGGTAATGATCGGTCGGGATAGGACCTCTGCTCAAACAGGTTAACCAATTCACTCAGCTATGTAAATTTCATATTAATTGTTGCTCCCTTTGAGCACTGTGGAGGCAGATATCCAAAGCAAAATATTGTCGATGCCGGAATTCGACTTTGGATATCTTTACCCACAATGGGCAAATGGAGCTAAAACTAATAGTGATCCTCGATCTGCTGAAGTGGTTATCTTGTTTGAGAAGAGGTGGACAAATCCCTACCTACAATCAAACATTATGGGTTTTTTCAAAGACCAATATTATTTCATTTTTCAATTTCATAGGAATAAAGGTATAAAGCGGGGGATTTTAGGAAGCATAGTGCTGCCTTTCGATGCTAAAAGATGAGAAAGTCGATCTGTTTCAACGCGTTTGTGCCAAATGTCACGGAGACATTGATTGTTATCTGTAAACGTTTTTATAACGATCTAGTATCTGTGTCAAATGTTCCTAAGAAATACAGAAATTGGTTTCTATAAAAGTCTTAATAATTGTTCTAGTCTCTGTGTCAATAGTCACTGAGAATTAGAGAATTGCTATCCATAAAAGTTTTTATACTGCTTTTAGTATAGTCTGTGTCACAGGTCACGAAGAAATAGAGACATTGTTATCACTGAAGTTCTTATAATGGTTTTAGTATCTGTGACAGTGTCAATAGTCACTACAAATTAGACAATTGTTTTTACAATGCTTTTAAGTTTAGTCTGAGTCAGAGGTCACTGAGAAATAGGGAAATTGTTTTCCATAAAAGTCTTTATGATGGATCAATCGTTCTAGTATCTGTGTCACAGGTATCTGACAAAAACAGAAATTGTTATGCATTAAAGTCCATAACCGTAATGAATAACCATGTTCTTAATAATGGTTCTAGTGTCTTTTTCGAAATCTCTAGAGAAATAAAGATAAATTGTTATCTTTAAGCGTAATGAAAAACCATGTTCTTGATAATGGTTCTAGTGTCTTTTTCGAAATCTCTAGAGAAACAAAGATAAATTGTTATCTTTAAGCGTAATGAAAAGCCATGTTCTTAATAATGGTTCTAGTGTCTTTTTCAAAATCTCTAGAGAAATAAAGATAAACTGTTATCTTTAGGCGTAATGAATAACCATGTTCTTGATAATGGTTCTAGTGTCTTTTTCAAAATCTCTAGAGAAATGAAGATAAATTGTTATCCTGAAGCGTAATGAATCGACGTGTTCGTGATAACGGTACTAGTGTCTATATCAGATATCTATAGAGAAATAAAGATAAATTGCTGAATAAGTGTCAATCAACTAGTCCAGTTATTTAGTTCTAGAGCATCCATAAAGAGTTGTCACCTGCTCTCGGTTGGAAGAATTGCTTCTGTCTCTGTTTAGTTAGTTACATCATTCGTTTCCGTCTATTCTATAAGTCTACCCAGTTTAGGGTTATTCCGAGACTAAATTCAGGTTTAGATCATCAAATTAGTTAATCCCTAGTTTTTTTTACTTAGCTTCTATCCCCCATTCAAAAAGTTGAATTAGCTTCTCTCCATTCAATGAGTTGACTTAGCTTCTATCCATTCAATGAGTTGAATTAGCTTCTGTACATTCAATGTGTTGAATCAGCTTCTGTACATTCAATGTGTTGAATTAGCTTCTATCTCGTCAATGAGTTGAATTAGCTTCTGTCCATTCAATGAGTTGAATTAGCTTCTGTCCATTCAATGAGTTGAATTAGCTTCTGTCCATTCAATGAGTTAAATTGGCTTCTATCTCTTCAATGAGATGAATTACCTTCTGTTTATTCAATCAGTAGAATTAGCTTATGTCCATTCAATGAGAGGAATTAGCTACTATCTCTTCAATGAGTTGATTTAGCTTCTGTCCATTCAATCAGTTGAATTAGCTTCTATCCATTCAATACGTTGAATTAGCTTCTATCCACTCTATCAGTTGAATAAGCTTCTCTCCATTCGATGAGTTGAATTAGCTTCTATCCACTCAATCAGTTGAATTAGCTTCTGGCCACCCAATCAGTTGAATCCGTTTTAGTCCATTCAATGAGTTGGTAAAGTTTATGTTTATAAAATGGGTTACTTCCTTTCAGGGGCTTAGCCAGAAATCAGAAGTATTGTGTCCAAAATAATGATTTTGCACCCCCATAAAAGTAACCGAGCTTCCAATTTTCTATTTTCTGCATATTTAAATTTCTTAAATAGGGGTGTCCAAATGAGGACATTTTACAATTCACGGTGGACACCCTTCTGCCTAAGGCCTTGCTTCCGTTTCTGCTCAGTAAATCAGTCGAATCAATGTCTGTTCATTTTAACAGTTTGCGTCCAACAGTGAATTGAATCAGTTTTAGTTCATCCAATGAGCTGAATCAGCTTCTGTTCATCCTTTAAGTTGAAGAGCTTCTGTCCATTGAATTAAATGGGTTGCTTTAGTTACTGTCCATTAAATCAGTTGAGTCAACGCCTGTTCTTTTAATCAATTGATTCAGTTACTTTTCATTAAATCAGTCGAATCAACTTCTGTCCATTCAATGAGTTGAGTCAGTTTCTGTTCATTTAATCAATTGATTCCGTTACAAGTCGTCAATAATATGCTGGTCAAATCCAGATTATTATAATGAAAAGCGGAGACAGTGTAACTGTTAATTTGCAACACGCCCAGCGGATAAAACACTCCACACATGCCAAACAATTGGGTAACATACGCTGTGTGGGTGCGAGATTCGAAAACAAGTGCGCTCGAAAGTAATGGAGTAATACGTTAAGCATATTTGTTGAATACAATTAATAGTCTGTTTCAGTTTCCTACTTTAGAAATTAACTCACTATTAATTTGGTTGTTTTTAAATACGCTATTAAAGTGTATACTTACAGAAAAACTCTCCTAGTATAAGTGGTGGGTTGTTGAACAATGTAGACAGAGGAATGATGGGGGTTATTAGTAACACCAGCAGATCAGAAACACACAAACTAGACAGACATAAGTACATCGGACTGCGCATGGCCGGTGCTCGGATAACTACCAGCAGGACGAGAAGGTTTCCCATAATTCCTCCAATGATAATTATCAAGGCTACGATAAGGATTGTGTTATTTACAGGTTCAGTAAACCTGTGGTAAGGCTGGATGGGCTCCATTGTTACGTTCATGGTCTCCATCTCAAAAATCGGCACACACTCACTCTTTCTATATAGCTGTGCACCGTCTCCAATCCCCACTGCCTTCGTGCTGCAAACATAATATAAGGTGGAAAAATTCATGCATGAATGGTTTGACAGACTGAACAAAAGAAACATTTCAATAAATAATCACAGTCACGATTCATGAATATGTATTTATAATTTGAACCATTATCCACAATGAGACAAGTTCTTACCAGCAATATGTAGTGTTCTCACTGCGTTCAAGATAAAGCTGTCACACGGTGACAAGGAGTATAGAATGGTGAGGTCGCTAACGATAGGAAGCAAACACCACCTTTATTCAACCTGGCGATTTACATATTGTTCATGCTTGTCTGTATAGAAATCAGTGAAACCATGCGCCTCCTGTTTTCAATAACATATTTGAATACTAGTCCCCGCCTTAATAAATTGATCTTAATGGCGCGCTAGGGATTTCTGTCAGGATTGGATTCAATCTGCAATGGCTTGAATCAATCCATTAGGAGGGGATTTAACACAATCCCAACGGATAAAGCTACTGACATGACATTGTGTCTGGAAGTCACTTGTGGGACATACCAATGATCCGAAAGTAGTTCTAATACACATCCGGCCAGATGCAGACAATCAGCCACGTAAACAGAAGCAACATTACAAACATTCGCATTAAATTGTTTGTGGTGTGTTGTGAACGGAGATAACAATCTACTGATCGCCATAAAAGCAATGCTATTGCGACAATCGGGTTAACTGGTAATGAACAGGAACAGTCTAGTGGTTATCTCCCCAATAGCATTGTCTTCGAATTGACGAATAAAACCGCCTAAATGAGTTTCATGTTGATCTGGCCTTTGTTCACTAAACTGTTTCCAATCGTTTTATGTTTGAATCGTTTGTCTGTTATGACGTCTGTTAGACAGATCGGCGGTCAGATTAAGCAATCTATGGACCTTTCCTGAAACAGATATAACGTGTTTTACTTTCTTTGTGTTTGTTTAATATTAGAATACCGAGGATGCAAGCGAAGATTTATTTCTGAAAATATGTTATCAATTCCCATTCACCAATCTATTATCATTATAATTTATGCATAAAACAATTCTTGTACAAATGTTTAAAGGAGTGTTAGATTGATAAGTTCTGTAATGGTAAACAGAGAAAACCCGAACATGTTGTCTACTCAATACCGTATCAAGCGGCATCACCTGCCAGGAATATAAGCACCAGATAAATATAGCGGGTGGTTGGAGGGAGCTTCAGGCTGCTGTGGCGCTACCAGAGCTAAGGGGAACAGGAAGCCGATCTGTTTGTGGTGTATGTATAGCGTCTAGTAGTTGTCCTGTATTTGTCCCATGATGTCTTTGTTTGCTGCCAGTGGTGACAAACAAACCGGATAAATATTTTCGCTACAAACGGAAACGAGAAGCAGCAGAGTTAGTTTTCGCTATAGAACTACAGTGTTTCCTTCTCTGAAAATATGTTTTATTTCCCCAAAAAGCTGTCCAAGAAGCAAGAGAGTTAATTTTCGCTGTAGAAGTAGCGTACGGCGTTTTCTGCTCTGAATTTTTTTTATTTTCCCCAAAATTTGTCCAAGAAGCAGGAGAGTTAGTTTTCGCTAAAGAACTACGGTGTTTCCTTCTCTGAAAATATGTTTTATTTCCCCAAAAAAGCTGTCCAAGAAGCAGAATAGTTAATTTTCCCTGTAGAACTGCTACGTTTTCTTCTCTGAATTTTTTATTTTCCCCAAAATTTGTCCAAGAAGCGAGGGAGTTAGTTGTCGCTATAGAACTACGGTGTTTTCTTCTCTAAAATTATGTTTTATTTTTAATTTCAAGGGCATCCAAACTGAACGCTAGAAGTTTGACAATGAATAACTGCAAGGTTATTTAAGGGACTTTCAATTTGGCCCCTTTTAACCTGGAATTCCATTATGTCAGAAATATATCACCTGGTCAGGTTTTCCGATTCAAACAGCAAACATCAAAAAAGCTATCTGGCCTATCTTGGAACAATGAAGCAAAAACTGCGTCACTTGTCAATAGGTTATAAGTTTACCAAGGGAGTCCGCTTGAGCACGCCTATGTCACATGACGACATATATAATATTCCAAAATCAAACAAACAAACAAATTATTAAGAAACTAAAAAGTTTAATAATTTTTAAATGAATAAAATTGTTCAATTTTATGTTGACCTATATAACACATTTACACATTTGTATACAGGGGTGGCTTTTTGTAAAAGTAGAGCCCCTTCGTCACTTCCTGGTAAGACAGTAATGGTGCGGGTTTATCTTGACGATACTTGATGGTTGCAAAATGATAGTAAGTAAGTGAGTTTTTATTATGGCCTTTTACTGCCTTTTAATCATGGATCAATAAACAAATGTGTAAAATATATATAATTACAGTAGGAATAACAGTACAGGTTTCACAAATAAAGCTTTTGCATTTATAATGCCATGGAAAGATACAGTGACAGATTTCTAAGCTAACCTCTAGAAGTGGCTGAAAGGAATTGTTGACACTTGAACACACTGAGATATGTCCAATACTATTTCTTTAGGTAGTCGGTTCTAAGCTGCTTAAAGTGTGAAAACTAATATGAAATGGTAACCCTCTTCTAGATGCATGGTTTAAGATAGAGAACTGACATATTATTTCATCCGCTCTTGTCTGTTTCTACCGTGTCTTCCTGATTCAATTCTTAAACCATACGAACAGGTCCTTATAGCCTCGTCTATTTCTATTCTTTTCTATCATTTGTAACTTGTTGACGTTCATAACGGACCCATACATTGATAAAATATTTTGCACAATGCACAACCAATTTTTGGGGTGGTTTGTTGTCGTAAGTTTTTTGTAACAGTTTTGTATTATAGAATTATCAGACTGCATTACTTTAAACCGATATTTAATTATATTTTTTGGCGGTCCCTGGTCTTAATGTTTACAGCGCCGGTGGGCCAGCAACTTTATAGGAACTACTCTAAATAACTGCAATGGTGGAAACAATATCATTTCAAAAGCAACATCGCCACTTAGCGAGCCAAATATTTTAGACTTTCCAAAAATATACAATAAACAAAGTCAAAGAGTTAAAAATCACATAAAAATACTAGTTAACCATATAATATATTAGCTTGCGAAAATTATACCTATGACTTGTTATAAGCCCTTCGCTAAGATCACCACGGATGACTTTTGGGGACAGTTACCCGAAAAACTATTAGTTGATACCACTAGATGAAATCGCTTAGATTGGAACTCAAAACAGCTTCAACATTTGTTTTCTATCCATTGAACACTTAAAGTAGAAATCGGGTATGAAGTTATGCTTGCTACTATAGAGAATAAAACGCCTCCGCTAGACGGTTTGTCCTTCTTAATAAGGGGCCTGAACAGAGATAAAATGACGTATTTAGTAAGGCAAAGGCTGTCTAAGTGAAGTGCTAACTTCACGGCTTTTAATCCCAATCAAACAAACAAGAGAGCAATGCAAGTCATATTATATGGATGGGCTTATATAATGGTAAATATAGGCTTACCTGGTTTTCAGCATTAAACTCGACTAATTTTGTTGGCAACTTCAGACAGCGTGAATGATTCGTCCTCTTTGTGCGCTCTACTGAGATTGCATGGTAACTGCTTGGGTCGGAATAAAATACTTTCCACGCCTGTCTTAGTAAAACGTCCAATAGGATTATAGATTATTTTACGGGATGTCAACATCTCCTATAAGTCCTCTGTAGGATCACAAAAGTTTACCCGTCCTCGTTTTGACAAATAATTTATGTTAAATATCATATTTGTGTCGCTTTCCATCTTGATTTAAATATAACCGGCTTTGTCAGCTTAGTAAATGACGCGGGACAGGGGACAAACAATTTTGCGTGAGACACGGCGTGTAAACATCGTTTGAAGTCGATTTACACTCAGGTATCGGTATCTGCTTTACAGCATAACACAGAGGCCTATCGATGTCACCCATTTCTCACCAGTTTCAGACGGGTTTAGTTCATCTATATATACCGGTGACAAATCGATTTACGGGAGGACACATGAAATATAAGATGGATCGTGCAATTATTCCAAAGGTGGTCATTCAAGTTGAAAGGTTTTTACTTAATTGGATTTGAATATCTGAATATTTTTAGTCTCATCAATTTATGAATTCGAAATTAGTTTTGTGAGATTTATATCCCAAATAGCCAAAGGTTTCAAGAAAGCTAAGGTGAATTTTGCGAAAACTAAAACGCACTGTCCGAAAAAGTAAGAGCAAATTCATGTCAATTCAAAATAAAATCAAAATAGAATAGCAAAGTTTTCATTGTCAAACGCAGCAGTATATATTGCAAGACGTTTTATAATTTCTACCTTTATTCTACATATATCGAATACGTTTTGCTGTTATTTTACTTATGCACTATTCTTTTTGTGAATATGTGAAATTCTTTTTTTCACTTAAGTAAAATCCAATTTGACATATGTAAAATAAAAATTGATTCTACATATGTAAAATTCTGTTTAACATATGAAGAATGCTGCTCAACATATATATGTAAAATTATTTTTTACGTAAGTAAAATAAAACACAAAAACGTAACTTTTTCACATATGTAAAAAAAATATTCACCTATGTTAAATGAACTTTTATTTTACATATGAACAAAAGACTTCCAAAAACACTGAGAAACGATGTCTCCCCAAGAGCAAAGGACTGCATTCATCGATCGAAATGGCAGGCCGATAAAACAAATGTAGTTTCCCTGATTTATTCTTCGTCCGAAAAAAAACAAATACTTTGTGAAACCCAGCGGATGAGTGTGCTTAGGATCAGATTGTAGTTTTAGAGAACATTTATTGCTGCAAAATAGAGGCTGTGAGGGAAAAGTCTGTTATTGATATCTTGAATGCTTTTATTTCAGAAATCTACAAATACGTGTAATTCTTTTCACAAATGTAAGACAAATGTTTATTTCACATTTGTGAAGTTCTTTGCCCCATATATCAAAATCTTTTTTACAAATGTGAAAAAGTTAATCACATATGTTGAATTCTTTGTTACATACGTTCATTTCTTTTCCCCTGATGTAGAAATCTTTTTCACATATGTAAAATAAAGTCATTTCAGAAAGAACCCATCATATGCATAATCAAGATAGAAGTGATAAAACGGCTCGCCATACAGTTGTGACTTTTCTTTTGTATTTCTTTAATTCCTTGTTTTTTTAAGCGAAACTCATTTTGAATTTACACGATTTTGTGTTACGAGATTCGAATCTAATTTTACACTAAATGCTTTGGTTTTATTGACCAACTTCGCAATGACTTCAGCTTCAAACCTGTGTTCAGCGATTAACTATAGCCGGAAGGCCTACATGTATAAAACTCATATTAATGTAGGCTTCACATTAATGTCTGTCTGGATGAAATTCCATTGGGATGTGAGAACAAAAACACATGCGACATTATAAAATTAATAAAATGATACGAGCTCATACTTGTAACTAATTACATGGTGGGAAATTACTTCACGCAATTAAGAGCCGAGATATACTCAGATACCAATAGATGATCTTCAACAAAATACACAGTATATATACTCAGATACCAATAGATGATCTCCAACAAACTACACATTATATAAACTCAGATACTAATTGATGATCTTCAACAACATACATATTATTTATATTCAGATACCAATAGATGATCTCCAACAAAATACACATTATATAAACTCAGATACTAATTGATGACCTTCAACAAAATACACATTATATAATCTCAGATTCATACTGATGATCTTCAACAAAATATACATTATATCTACTCAGATGCCAATACATGACCTTCAGTAAAATACACATTATATCTACTCAGATACCAATAGATGATCTTCAACAAACTACACATTATATAAACTCAGATATCAATTGATGATCTTCAACAAAATTACACAATATACTCAGATACTAATAGATGGTCGTCAACAAAATACACATTATATATACTCAGTTACCAATAGACGATCTTCACCAAAATACACACTACATCTACTAAGATGCCAATTGATGATCTTCAACATAATACATATTATATCTACTCAGTTACTAAAAGATGATCTTCAACAAAATACACATTATATCTACTCTAATGCCAATAGATGATCTTCAACAAAATACACATTACTTCTAGTCAGATGCCAATAGACGATCTTCAACAAAATACACATTATATATACTCAGATTCATACTGATGATCTTCAACAAAATACATATTATATCTACTCAGTTACTAAAAGATGATCTTCAACAAAATACACATTATATAAACTCAAATACCAATAGATGATCTTCAACAAAATACACATTATATATAATCAGATACCAATAGATGATCTTCAACAAAATACACATTATATATAATCAGATACCAATTGATGACCTTCAACAAAATACACATTAAATATATTCAGATACCAATATATGATCTTCAACAAACTACACATTATATATACTCAGATAGCAATAGATGATTCTTAAGAAATACACATTACTTCTAGTCAGATGCTAATTGATGATCTTCAACAAAATACGCATTATATCTACTCAGATGCCAATAGACGATCTTCAACAAAATGCACATTATATATACCCAGATACCAATAGATGGTCTTTAACAAAATACACATTATATCTACTCAGATACTAATAGATGATCTTCAACAAAATACACATTATATCTACTCAGATACCAATAGATGGTCTTCAACAAAATACACATTATATAAACTCAGATACCAATTGATGATCTTCAACAACATACATATTATATTAACTCAGATACCAATTGATGATCTTCAACAACATACATATTATTTATACTCAGATACCAACAGATGATCATCAACAAACTACACATTATATATACTCAGATTCATACTGATGATCTTCAACAAAATATACATTATATATAATCAGATATCAATAGATGATCTTCAACAAAATACACATTATATATAATCAGATACCAATTGATGACCTTCAACAAAATACATGTTAAATATACTTAGATACCAATATATGATCTTCAACAAACTACACATTATATATACTCAGATACCAATATATGTATGATCTTCAACAAACTACACATTATATATAATCAGATAGCCATAGATGATCTTCAACAAAATACACATTATATATACTCAGATTCATACTGATGATCTTTAACAAAATACACATTATATATACTCAGATACCAATAGATGATTCTTAAGAAATACACAATATATATACTCAAATGACAATATATGAATTTTCACAAATACACAGATCATTTGTCAATTCGCAGATACCAACACTCCAACAGATTATGGCCAGAAAATACACATCACATATATACTCAGATATAGAGGAAATTCAACAAACATAGATTATATATGCTAAGATATCAATATATGAACTTTTTTGCAAACAATCACATTATATATACTCAGATGTCAATAGATGAACCATTAACCATTTACCCTTATTGACCCGACTTCTCTCTACTACGACCATCAACTATTCATCAACCCTCATCACTCTCCGCCCCAATCACGCTCCAATACCACCATCAGCTATTCATCAACCCGTACCAGCCTCCGCCCTGCTTCTCTCCACTACCACCATCAGCTACTCATCGACCCTCACCAGCCTCCGCCCTGCTTCTCTCCACTACCACCATCAGCTATTCATCAACCCTCACCAGCCTCCGACCCTGCTTCTCTCCACTACCACCATCAGTTATTCATCAATCATCACCAGTCTCCGACTCGGCTTCTCTCCACTACTACCATCAGTTATTCATCCACCCTCACCAGCCTCCTACCAGTCTTCTCTCCACTACCACCATCATTTATTCATCAACCTTCACCATCCACTGACACGGTCTCTCTCCACTACCACATCAGTTATTCATTAACCCTCACCAACATCCGACCCAGCTAACCTCCAATACCACCTTCAGTTATTCATCAACCCTCACCATCACCCGACACGGCCTCTCTCCACTACCATCATGAGCTATTCATCAATCCTCTACAGCCTCCGATCCGGCTACCCTCAAATACCACCATCCGTTATTCATCAACCCTTATCTCTCACCGACCCAGCTACCCTCCAATTCCAACATCAGATATTCATCAACCCTCATCACCCACCGGCCCGGCTACCCTCCGGTTCCAACATCAGATATTCATCAACCCTTATCACCCATCGGCCCGGCTACCCTCCGGTTCCGACATCAAATATTCATCAACCCTCATCACCCACCGGCCCGGCTACCCTCCGGTTCCGACATCAGATATCCACCAACCCTCATCACCCACCGGCCCGACTACCCTCCGGTTCCAACATAAGATATCCACCAACCCTAATCACCCACCGGCCCGGCTACCCTCCGGTTCCAACATCAGATATCCATCAACCCTCCTCACCCACCGTCCCGGCTACCCTCCGGTTCCAACCTCCGATATCCACCAACCCTCATCACCCACCGGCCCGGCTACCCTCCCCTACCACATTCAGATACTTGTATCGATAAACCATTATCATCTACCGACCCGGCTACTCATCATTACCACTATCAGTTATTCATCAACCATTATCACCCACCGGTCTATCTACCCTCCCCTTCCACAATCAGATACTTGTATCCATAAACCATTATCATCTACCGACCCGGCTACTCATCACTACCACTATCAGTTATTCATCAACCATTATCACCCACCGGTCTATCTACCCTCCCCTACCACAATCAGATATTTGTATCCATAAACCATTATCATCTACCGACCCGGCTACTCATCACTACCACTATCTGTTATTCATCAACCCTCATCACCCACCGACCCGACTATTCACCATTACCACCATCAGCTTTCCATCAACCCTCACAATCTACCGACCCCGCTACTCACCACTACCCCCATCAGCCGTCACATTGCTCCGATTAGCTACCCTCCACTATACCACCATAATCTATTCATCAACCCTCATCCTCCACCCACCCGGCTGGATCGAGTCCGCTTGTCGACCATCGGGTATATTTGCGAGTCACATGTTGTGGCTTCGGCAATGGCAAGGGTTTTTATTTTTTTGGCGACTCGGGTTTCCACTGTGTAGAATGAAGGACAATCCGTCGTGATATAAATGGAATATCCCTGAGTACGACGTTAAGCCCCAATTAAACATACAAACAAACAATCCAGCGACCCGGCTACCCTCCACTACCACCATAAGCTATTCATCAACTGTCATCACCCAAAAACCCGGCTATACTCCACGAAGGTCTAATTACATTTTCACACAATTGTTCGCATGCGTGGTCTATACTTTCATGACCACATGTGATCAGAATATTACACTTGATTTTCTTTTTAATCTTAAGGCGAGATGGCCGAATTTTGACAATGCTCTCAGGTACGTAAATTTTTTGTTGACATGAAAGTATTAACGATTCATATTTCTAAATTACAAAAATTTGCATGGTAGTATTTATTGGCGCAAACATTCATATTTTGGGCATATTAACAAAAAACGAAATTTTATACCAACAGTAGGCCTATAGGTTATATCTAGCCAATAAATACAGAAATATAAAACGTAAAATAATCGTAAACAAATGCACACGTCTTCAAATGACACAACATGTACAAAGATAATGTTTGTTTCCTTTTGTATACACCCACACAGACATGTCTATGGCAAGCCGTTTTATCACATCTACCTCTATTCTACATATGTCGAATAACTTTTGCTTTTATTTTACTTCTGTACAATTCATTTCGACATATGTAAAATTCTTTTTTACTTATGTTGAAAACATATTCACTTATGTAAAAAAGAATTTCACATCAGTAAAATAAAAATGTATTTTTCATATCTAGAATTCTTTTCAACATATGTAGACATATTTTTAAAATATGTGAAATTATTTTGCACATAAATAAAATAAACGTTTATTTTAGACTTGTACAAAAGAGTTCAACTTATAGACCAAACTGAGAAATGATTACTCCCCACGGCAAGGGACAGTATCCAACCTTCATCTATGCCCTATATCGTCTTGTATAGACTTTCAAGACGAATGCTAGACGATAGGAATAAATTCCACATGCTGTGCAAATTTAGCCGCGGCAGGGCACATTCCCAAGTCAATTTAAAAGTATATGGTCCAATGTTACCGTGATTACAACAACAACAAAACAAACAATGACCTAAATGCTGTATATAGGTCATTGAGCGCACACTGCCACAAGTCGAAACCTCCCTTAGAAGCCTACAGCCAACAATACAAAACCATGGATTTTATATATTATATATATTATATGTTTTTTTAAATAACAGATGCTTTGCGAAATGCAGATGGAGGATGTCCCTCCGATCGGATTTTACTTTTTGGCCAAACTCATTGCTGCTAGATACAGGCTGTGAGGGAGAAGTCTGTAATTGAGGCCGTCAGTGCTTTTGCTTTACAGTTCCGCTCACCTTTTTATTTTACCTAAGTGAAAAAGATTTCCACATATGTTGAATAAAGGCTTATTTTAGATATGTAGAATTCTTTTTGACATATTTTGAATTCTTTTTTGCTTAATTGAAATTCTTTTCAACATATGTAAAATAAATATTTAATTTTACATATGTGGAAAAGAATTTTACTTATGTGAAATTCTTTTCCACATTTGTTGAACTATTTTCCACATATGTAAAATTCTTTTCCACATATGTAGAATAAAGTCATTTAGTTCACATATGTGGAAAAGAATTTCACATATGTGAAAAAGAATTCAACATATGTGGAAAAGAATTTCACATATGTGAAAAAGAATTCATCATATGTGGAAAAGAATTCAACATATGTAGAATAAAGGTAGAACTGATAAAACGGCTTGCCATACATGTCTAGGAGTTTGTCAAGCACGTTGTAATAAATCCTCATCCGTGTGCTAGTTTTATCAATACATATTTATGTTTAATGCGGAGAAAAAAGTCTGCATGCATCTCAAGATTGCGGAACAAAATTTCTGGTATTTATGTAGGCTACATTAATTTGTAGACATAGGAAATTTTCACTGTTAATCTATATTCACAAACAATCAGCTACAAATAATTTGTAGGAAAGATATTGATCTTCACCAAACATACTTTACAAAGAACAAACATACCAACAGGTTCTCATTGTATACACTCATGCGGAAACATGTCTACATGTATTAGTTTTTAAAATTATGAAAATTGCCATTAATCAATGCTGTTTCGTGCTTCATATTAAATTGTGTCCGGGCGAACTTTATAAATGTATTCAAATATTGCTCCAATGTATTGTTATACACATCTACATGTATGTACCTCTTCTAGCTAAGCTTTATCAGATTTAGTAGCTGATCTAATCTGTCCAAATCCAGGCAAATTCATTTGTTGGTAGACCTCACTGGCATGTTTATTGTTTTCTGTCGACTTAGCTGGACCTCCTGCCAGAAATAAATGGTTGATAGTCTCTCTCTCTCTCAATATTACAAAACGAACAACATCATTGTCTCTTTTCCTGATAGTTTGCTATGACAAGCCGTTTTATCACTTCTACATTTATTCTACAAATGTTAAATACTTTTCCACATATGTGAAATTCTTTTCCACATATGTAAAATAAATGACTTTATTTTACATACGTTACAAAGAAGTCATATGTGGAATACAATTTCACATATGCGGAAAAGACTTTAACATATGTGAAAAAGACATTCTTTTTCACACAGGTAAAAAAAATTTTTTTTTTTTTTTTTTATACATGTAAAATTCTTTATTTATTTCATGTAAAAAAAATAATTCAACAAATGTAAAATATTCGTCATATTTAAAATAAATCTTAATTCATCATATGTGGAAATCTTTTTTACTCATGTGAAATAAAACTATTTTGAAGACATGTAAAATAAAGGCATCCACCACCTCAATTGCTGACTTACTCTCACAGCCTGTATTTAGCGGCAATGAATTTGATCAAAAACTACAATCTGATCAGGACATCCATCCTTTGCATTTCGTAAAACATTTTTGACTTTCTATCGAAGAATAAATGAGGGAAACTACATTTGTTTTATAGGCCGACAATTGCGACCGATTCTGTAGAGAACATTACTACGTCTGATATATAGACGTCTGAAGCATAAACTTGTCGCCTTATATAACATTCACTCTTGATTTGTCACCTTAATTGATTT
>JARFOD010098702.1:0-16786 GCA_031763545.1 Mopalia muscosa
ATGGAATTGGCATGAAGTGAAATATTTACTCAAACACAGTAAAAATCAACAAACTTCTCCTCTGTACACCACCTGCTTGCTCCATCCTTTTCTGTAATTCTCCACTGGCACTGTGACGTCATCGACTGAAAAGCTGATTGGATAATCGCTATGTTTCAACCTTCCCCGTGTTCCAACCAGCCCCGGTCTCCCCTACAGATCGATGTGTTATCTGCTTTAAATTTTGCAGCCTTTTTAATAAATCAACTAACATCTGTAGTGTCTTTGTAGTATTTAATAACTTTTTAGTTTCACAGAATTTGTAAATAGATATCAATTTTGTCAACAGCAACGAGCTTACATTATTGTAAATTCATTCAATTTCCCTGTCACGCAAATATCTATCTTAACCCTTAATTTATTTTTATGTTACAACGATAATTTATACAATGGCAAAACAGATATAAGGTGTCAAAGTGAACAAATCCGAATTTGGGCTACAAGGATTGAACTAATCCCGGAGTTGATGTCCTTATTCTGTATCAGTATTTTGTTATCTTTCGAAATCGAGGTAGATGATTCAGATGGCAAGGTTGTGTTGCCATGCAGCCAGTTGGTTCTTGCTACAAACTCCTATTTATTTTAATCGAGTTTTACACAAGTCTGTTTATTAACTGACAAAATTGCGCAGTTTTTGTGTAATCTTGGCCTAAACATATGTTTCTGTTCACAATAATGTTTTCATGTTTTTTATTCCCTTGCCAATATGTGTAGCTATACATTTCGGGATGATAAAACGATTAACTACACCACTGTAGTACAAAAAAACATATGTATTACAATCTCTGCACACAGCAGCTGTCAACATTATGTTGAGAGATAAAAACATGTTGCATTAAATATTTATATTTAAATGCAAGTGGACGCACCTTGGCAATTTTGTGTGTCACAATGAAATGTATTTTCGAGTAATAAAGTAATGTAACGAAAATAACAGTATATTTTTTCCGTGTTTTGCTAAAAGTACAGTGTACAATTAATATATCAGTTGACAACGTATTGTGGTCCGTTCATATCGTACTATATTTCCTAATGAGATTAAAAATATTTTACAACATCTTTTTAAAAAAAATTAAGTGTTTTTTTGTTTTTAGTGTCATCTGTTACGGCTTATGGCAGATCCTTTAATGTCTAAAGACTAATCCAGCTCAGCATACTTGAATCATCATTTTTAGGCTGTATTTTTTTTAAAAAATTTATTGCCATCATTTTAAGGAATATGTACACACTCTTAGAAAAGCCTCTTCTTTGATAGTTCTATATTGAAACATTACGACACAAACTGTTCTTTGATATAAGAACAAATGGATAAATACTTGGAACAGTTGTTGTGACGGTTCCATACAGATCAAAATATGTTCCATTAGAGCCATATTTTGCGCTGTGTTGTAGAGTCCTACGAGCAAGTTTCCGTGTATAAACTCGGAATCTGACAGAATAGCAATTTAAAGCAACTTGAGTTTAATTGGTTTAAATACAATTCATGTTGCTCTTCCTGTTTAAATTTCTACCCCCGTTTTTAGTTGATAATAACACGATATATCTGTGTTTATGCAATAACCTGTGTATTGTGTTCAGTCGAATCGTACAGTAGCGGTGAATAAGTGAGTCGGAACGTGTATCGTGATTATCAAATGCGATTCTTGTATCTGTGCACTTTATCTAAATTGCGAACCACCCATTATCGTTTGTCAAAAAGGAAACCCTATCAATACATTGTGTGATGTTTGTGTTTATCAAATCAGGGCTCTCATTAGGCAGGGAGTTTCAAGTTTAGTCGTATATATATATATATATTCATCAGCTCTGCATATGTTAACACTAGTTTTCCCGCTGTGCTAAATAATTCACACTTATTGGTTGTGTTGCGCAGACAGTATCAGTATTGCTATTGCACATCTTCGTTATAGTAGTGTCACCTTGTACCTGGGGTAAACTAGGGGAGCTAGTATGTGATCGGCACATAAATGGGGTCATTTGTCCTACACGCTGATCAGTGGATCATGGGTATCTATTTGTAAATTGACTCGATCAACTGATGCAAAAAGAACGGAAATCCCAAAGTAGATGGGTCAACTATAACTATGTTCCAGTTGTTGAGTGGTTAGTGTTTTGCGCCACGCTCAAGGGTGTTTCACTTATACGACGGCAGTGTATTCCAACAATAATTGACATTATCACAGCCAAGCTGTGAAGCGTTTCCATAACGTTGGAAAGCTAATTTTCTTGCAGTGTTAAGTAAAGACAGTATTTATACTCTCCGAACAAACTGCACTTAGCCAGATAAGTTATAGTTCAATGCGCTGTGATTTTAGATTTTTGAGCACTGGTCTGTTAATGACATTGTGGCAGAATGTAACCAGATGTAACGGTACAGATGGGTAGACAAACTAGCATCGCATTCCTTAATTAGCATGAAGATTATGGCACGATTTGTAACTAATTCATCTCCGATAAGGCTGCCATGCGATCGATTGGAGTACAGTTATCAGTCAGGCATATGTCTTATTTCCACTCGCGTATGCATAATGTCTATGCTTGCTTGAGCTTTTATTTAAAACTTACTGGCTGTACATATATACTGGAAACCTCAGGATGGGGAATTTGATTAAGACCTTCACAGCCGTACCTTCATGATTAGGGAAACCAGGGTCAGGTTGCGCAAAGCTCAGTTAAGTTAACGGTCCGTTAGACGACATTGCGTAACAATAAATTTCTCTTATGACATGTCGTCCATTTCTTTATGATGCGAGGACATTTAACTGGCTGAACAACCAGCCCCAGGTGGTCCGTGGCCGTGGTTTAACGTGTGTGCCTACTGGTCCATTCAAACATAGAATCGGATTTACTCCCTATGTCGAGACATTGACTCTGAGATACACCCGAGCCATCTTGGTTTGCTCATTTTTCATTTTCTGGCCTGTGGCATTTATCAGAATATTGATGAATTAATGCGCGATGGCTTGGTATAACGTACGAGAGTTGTCTTAGTCTCGTCCACCATAAAACTTGCCAAAGTACGACAGCCTACTCCGATGAATGGTTTAAGATTCTAGACAGTCTGCAACATGAAGCTCCCTCCAACCACCCGCAAGTCCCGCGATGAAGAACTGGCAATTACAGGGGATGGTTCTTAAAATATTTCACAGTTTTTTTAGCGTATATCATTAAGCTGAACTGGAGAGTCCGTCGTAATATAAGTGAAATACCATTGAGTATTACGATACAACCCCATTCAAAGAAACAAACCATTACCAGGGTTTTCAATATCTTGCAGTAAATTGTGCGATCATGGTCCAGTAAATTACAATAATAAAATACACCTCGACTGAATGATGATGTGGTACAGCTACAAACCAGTGCAGCTATTTTTGTAAAGTTAAAAACACACTTAAGTATTGCATTGTTGCAGAATGTAGCACAATGCTATAAAATTGAATTATCGGTACATCATTTTTCCCCACTTTTATTACACATTTCTATAGCAGGTAGATTTTTCAGCCCCATGGCTTATGCGACTTGACAGCAACACACATGCCATGACGTCGCATTTATTCTCATTTACCCTTTTTTATGTTTGATATTATACATTCTTACAAAACCGTTATAGGTCTACTTTATAAAACTAGTCTTTTGTTCACCATAGTAAGACACATTTGCGGAATAGCGTTTTGGAGCACTGATCAATACAACAAAAATGCGTTAAATTTCAAGTAGGAACCGCTTAGGGAATTTAATGTACTGATTTAATTCTATAGATACCACCCGACTTGGCTCTCAAAGGTTAAACCCTATTCCAGAATGATGCAAATGTCAACGTTCTACATTATAAGGGTATCTTACATATATTTACTCGTTCGCATTAAATGAGGTAGTCCTGTAGCTCGCAAACATCTACCCCTGTCACCATGTATTAAAAGCCTGTTTCCTTTGGAAAAAACCAAGGTGTAATACGTGACTTCAGTTTAAGGGTTAGTAATCAGCCATACCCAGAACTAAGAATTACACGAAGGACATGACATAAGGCTGCATGACTGTCGAAAAAGGATACATCATGTAGCTGAAATGTGAATCAAACGCTCGCCTTTTTATGCAATACCTACAAGTTATTGCCATTATAGTAATAAATCTTGGTGTTGTTTATTTGTTTTAGTGGCGGCTCCATTCTATTGAATGGTGTGCGCCCAAAACAATACCAATATTTAATGACTCTTTAATTTAGAATATTATAATTGATGTATGTAAGAAGAGAATGCAACATAATATCCGTTAACTGTTAAATTAGAATAACTTGAAGCGATGTGAGTCTAATAAGAATTTTATTGTTATTCAAAACATCTTATTGAAATTATTTCCAAGTTGAAAATACGACCCATCGTAGGATTAAGGACCCCTATGCGTTGTAGATTAGCATAAAATTGACACCGCTCAACGGCATGCGCTGGGCATCTAAACAAAACTTGTTCCAAAGTTTCATCAGCCATACAATGATCACACCAACCAGTGTCATGCGAGCTAAATCCTTTGAGAAAGGTATTAATGGAAATGTGAACTGATCTCATCGGATTAATAATTCTTTCATTACACTTGTATTTTTATATGATTTACAGATGGCCTCTTGTTCTGTAGCAGTTCCTGGGACAATTACTCCTGTTGGCCGGTCACACCTGCGGGTCATACTGCGGTTATACCATGTCCAGTGGGCATGCCTGGGGTAGATCCAGCACGTAAGTTGATTTGGGCATTCATTAATATCGTCTGCGTATGACCAACAGTGGCTAGCGGACAATTTAAAGTACATTGATTTTCCGGACAGTTCGACTACTTATAAAACAAATTGCGTTATACGAGAAGATTGAAATTGCTAGTGAAAATAGTACCTTTCAACACTGACAAACATTGGTGTAATTGGTAAATTGGTATACAAATGTCAAACCCTTGGATTATTATCTGTCTTAAGTCAGTTATATGTCAAAGAAGCATTCCGTGTACAAGGAATCAAATTATTGCAGATGATGTTGGAAACATGGCCGAACTGTACAGTAAACTTCATTCTGTTCCGAAGTTCATACCAGACGATTATACCGTGACGCGGTAGTAAAAGTAGTGATAACAAAACCACTGTTTAACTTTCTGCGAACAGCAACTCAAGGAACAGACGATGGCAAAAATAAACCATTTATTTTTTATCTATTACGAATGCAATCCTGTTTATGTCTGGCTGACATGTCCTGTTGGATTCCTAACTCATTTTTTTTTTATGCCCCTGTGGAGTTATTTATCGGTGATTTGATTGGCCGGTGTTTTACCTGAGCTTAATGATATTTCACTCATATGACGGCAGTATTATAACAACAATAACTGATAGTAGCATACCAAAGATGTAAAGTGTTTCCATAATGTTGGAAAGTTAGTTTCTCTCCAGTGTTAAGTAAAGACAATATTGCGACTCTTCAAACAAACTACCCTTAGACAGAGGGCAAATGGTATAACATAACTTGATTTATTTTTAAAATACTTGTTAACAAGGTAGTCTCACTGGCACACATTTTTTTTGTAGAGAATGCCACACGTTATTGTACGAATGAAGGCGAGTGGATGGTCAAGATCAACTACGATCCCTGCCTTATGGATGATGAAGTGAGTATACATAGGCCAATATTTCTTAAAGGGACACTTGTATTATATAGAAAGAAAATGCTCTTTGTGTAAAGTGGGATTCGAACACAGACATATGATTAGCATGGCCTGTAATCCATAAGTAATAAAAAAACACAAGAGATGGGCGGGCATACCTTTTCAACGACTGAAACTTCAACCAATACGGAGGGTTTGAGTTATGACGTTACGACAACACAGTGACGTCCCTTTGCGAAATACATGGCCAATTTATCGCACGGCAGGGAGGCCTGTCTTTACTTTAACATTGCGGGTTGTTTATTTTCATGAAAATATAGCTTTAAAATTGTAATTTTTGCAAAAATTTATACTTAAATTTATGTGAAAGGGAAATCCATGGAGTTTTATGAACTTTTACGTGTTAATTTGGGATATTCCCCAACCACCCACGTAAACAATTGATGATTAGCCCTCCCTTGTGTAAACCAATAACCATATTTAGCCAAGGGACGTCACTCGGTTTTCGTAACGTCATAACTGGAAACCCCCGTTTTCAGGATTGTACGAAGGGTGAATTTTATGTGAAGCGGCTGTGTGGAGGTGCCCATTGAAATGGGTTTAGTTTAACTATCGTAGGATGGGAAAAATCCCGCGTCTTAAGAGTATCACCTAAGACTTTTGTTCTACCAACACTGGCTCTTTGTGCTCATAAAAAGAACAACAATTTTGTAACGATCAATTGTCATCCAGCTTTTTAAAGTCGGCAACTGTTGGGAAAATGCGCTTTCACGTTCTCCATAGAAAGTCCTGTGTTGCCGACCTTTTCGTCACCATCTTTACAGAACAATCCAGTTGCTTTAAATTAGTAATGTGGGCAATATAAACGTGAACAGAATATTACTATAGTAATTATTTATTACTTTAAACTCTTAAAATAATTCATTTGCTCCTCAACTGTAAGGGCCCTCTGCCTAAGGGTAGCTTGTTTGGAGATTGGTAATGCTGACTTTAGTTAGCACTGGAGGAATAGTTACTTTCCAACATAACGAAAATGCTTCATATCTTGGTTGTACTAGTGTTAATTATTGTAAGAATACACCACCGCCATCTAAGTGAAATACCTTTAAGCACGACATTAAACTCAAATCAATCAATTATTCATTAAAACCCCAACTGTACAGCATCATTACCCAGGCGCAGTGTATTTATTCCGTTGTGTTTTACTCCATGACGATCACACTAATAATGGTAATACGCTGAATTCCACTGCACAGTATTGAGATGGTTCACAACAAACCGGCTATATTGTAAACCATGTGTGTAAAATGGCGACGCGTATAAAATCAAGTGGTCAAAAACATTTTACCATTCAATTCCAATATCTAAACTGAAAATATATTTTGGAGATATCGCTTTCCCAGTTTAACAGTTTGAAGTTCAAAAAACAAAATGAGTTTAACGGTGAGGTAGTCCGTAAGTTCTGCAAGGAGCCAACAAAATGCAAGTGATAACTGTCTTCCAGCTGAACTAAAGAAGTCAGAGTTTTCCTGAAAACATAGATCCTAAGCGTTAAATGTTTTACCTTTTCAGCCAATTCCTATAGATGCCAATCGGATCATTTATTACGTGGGCTTCAGTGTGTCGATAGCCGCTCTAGTCATTGCTTTGGCTATATTTCTCCACTTCAGGTAATGTTTTTTATGTCACTGATTGTTATCTTGCTGTTTTTCGTGATACTGTCAGAGGTAGGGAATTGCACGGATGGATCGATATTTGGTTGCGTCTTTGTCTGTAATAAGGGAAAAAAATTGCGTTTGGCGCTCTAATGTCATTATTTGTGCATTGTCTATAGCCAGTAGTGCTGACAATGGCTTCAGTTCCACATTGGAACGGCGTAAAGTCGTATGGATTCACTAATCGACAGTCTATGGCGTAACTGCCTAATGGAACAAGCACATTATAGGCCATGGATCTGGTAGGCAGATGGTCAATAACAACATGTTGCAGAAGCTTTGTAGACAACAAAATATGGCTATACAATAACGGTTCGCTAATGCCGACTAAAAACACTCTGTGGTCAATATTACAATTCACCGAAGCCCACATCCGCATTTCAGTGGTTGGCGCGTCAGTCTACTAATGCATCATTCTCCGAAGTACAGCTCACAGGTTTTGACATATGTGTCGAACGTCCAGGGTATGACGAGGTCACTATTTCACTTAAGTGGCGACCATTTGTTCACGTCTCCTTCTGACTACATAAAGACGAAAAACCGGCAGATGTTCGCCTCATTTGGCGAAGGTCGACAAGGGAACACCGACCTGTCAACGGAACACAGAAGGAGTTTCATCAGTCGGATACCTTATTATTCTAAAAACACAATCACAGTCTCTTTGGAGAGTTGTCTAAAAATCTATGTAATAGACTTTGGATGACAAAGTAACAGTCTTTTCCATGGATGTCATCGACTGTTTCATCAGCTATCACTTTAACATCAACATAGTGCTTGGATTAAGGACACTCTTAGAACATATGGCTGTAATGGAACCCTTAAGCCCTGCTGATGTCACACTGCGATGCGATAGAACTGACGGCGACTGATGACAACTGAACGCTTATGTCACAAAACACCCCGCACATCAAAGACTAGACTCAACTCAATTGAACTAGTTGATCGTAGTCGTTAGAGTGCTTATATCACTAGCGACTACTTAGAACTACTAACGATCAGCTGCAAGTGGACGTAGCAAATAGAAAACGCGCCACTATCTGAAACTTGACGGCAATTAGTTGCCGATAGATTGGTATCTATATACCAAGCGATTGGTATCTATAGAAACCTGACGGCCATTTTGTTATTTCTCATTATTTGTATATCTCCGGTATGGAGTCGTCCTTATCCGGCACAGATTGTTCCAAATGTAGTTTCTCCTGACTACGTCACAGCTCCAATAACTTGTATGAAAAGTCTCGTAAATTTGTAAGTGAATAAAACAAATTGAAAGCCTTGGAAAAATACGGAATTTGTTTCCCAGATAGTTTGGAATATTATCTTTATAATTCAGTATAAACTTTTACTCTGAATTAAAACCCGTTTGGGAATACCTTTAAACGTTATCTGTCCTGGCTCTGGTGGAACCTTTACGGTTCTGCGTGGTACACTCACAGTAACTATATTCCTACTATTTCTCAATTTATTTCTCTATCAAATAAACGTTTTTGTCTTAATCGTTTCTCATAAGAACCATCCTCTTTTCTGGAGAGTATATTGTATATATATATATTTTATATCTAATATGTATTTTTTTTTTATTTGTAGAAGTTTACGCTGTTTACGTAATATAATACACAGCCACTTGATTATATCGTTCATCCTGCGAAACCTTTGCTGGATTATCATGGACAACTTCGTACTGGTCGTCTACGACATTGAACATTTAGCGGTACGTATTGAGAGATCGGGTTGACGTTTACAAACAGTTCTATGACAAACACTTTGTGCAAACCACATGTGAAGTCTCCATCATATTGTAGATATTTTGAAGAGCTATTTTTTTAGAAATAGGGTTTCTGAAAGTGACTTCTAACGTTATTTTCATATTAAATTGCATTAAACATACTATATATTAGGCTCTATAGCCTTAAGTTTTATGCATCATACTCCGATCCATGGCGGATCAGGGGTCCGCGACCTTGGCTTAGTGGTTGCCTGGGGCCCGTTTCACAAAGCGATCTTAGCTTACGCAAAATGTAATTGCAATGACGACCAGTGTTGAAGACATAGTGTTTCCATGTCAGTTACATTCAACTTAACCTAAGATCGTTTTGTGAAACGAGCCCCTGTTCGCTTACTAAACTGAACCGGCTTTAATGTACAGTTCACGGGATCGAGTCCGCCAGTCGACAATCTTGTATGAGCGAGCCAGATGTTGTGGCTCCGGCAATCGCGGGGGTGGTTTTTACGAGGTTTCCTCTTGATACAACCCCATTCAAAGAAACAAACCATTACCAGGGTTTTCAATATCTTGCAGTAAATTGTGCGATCATAGCCCAGTAAATTACAATAATAAAATACACCTCGACTGAATGATGATGTGGTACAGCTACAAACCAGTGCAGCTATTTTTGTAAAGTTAAAAACACACTTAAGTATTGCATTGTTGCAGAATGTAGCACAATGCTATAAAATTGAATTATCGGTACATCATTTTTCCCCACTTTTATTACACATTTCTATAGCAGGTAGATTTTTCAGCCCCATGGCTTATGCGACTTGACAGCAACACACATGCCATGACGTCGCATTTATTCTCATTTACCCTTTTTTATGTTTGATATTATACATTCTTACAAAACCGTTATAGGTCTACTTTATAAAACTAGTCTTTTGTTCACCATAGTAAGACACATTTGCGGAATAGCGTTTTGGAGCACTGATCAATACAACAAAAATGCGTTAAATTTCAAGTAGGAACCGCTTAGGGAATTTAATGTACTGATTTAATTCTATAGATACCACCCGACTTGGCTCTCAAAGGTTAAACCCTATTCCAGAATGATGCAAATGTCAACGTTCTACATTATAAGGGTATCTTACATATATTTACTCGTTCGCATTAAATGAGGTAGTCCTGTAGCTCGCAAACATCTACCCCTGTCACCATGTATTAAAAGCCTGTTTCCTTTGGAAAAAACCAAGGTGTAATACGTGACTTCAGTTTAAGGGTTAGTAATCAGCCATACCCAGAACTAAGAATTACACGAAGGACATGACATAAGGCTGCATGACTGTCGAAAAAGGATACATCATGTAGCTGAAATGTGAATCAAACGCTCGCCTTTTTATGCAATACCTACAAGTTATTGCCATTATAGTAATAAATCTTGGTGTTGTTTATTTGTTTTAGTGGCGGCTCCATTCTATTGAATGGTGTGCGCCCAAAACAATACCAATATTTAATGACTCTTTAATTTAGAATATTATAATTGATGTATGTAAGAAGAGAATGCAACATAATATCCGTTAACTGTTAAATTAGAATAACTTGAAGCGATGTGAGTCTAATAAGAATTTTATTGTTATTCAAAACATCTTATTGAAATTATTTCCAAGTTGAAAATACGACCCATCGTAGGATTAAGGACCCCTATGCGTTGTAGATTAGCATAAAATTGACACCGCTCAACGGCATGCGCTGGGCATCTAAACAAAACTTGTTCCAAAGTTTCATCAGCCATACAATGATCACACCAACCAGTGTCATGCGAGCTAAATCCTTTGAGAAAGGTATTAATGGAAATGTGAACTGATCTCATCGGATTAATAATTCTTTCATTACACTTGTATTTTTATATGATTTACAGATGGCCTCTTGTTCTGTAGCAGTTCCTGGGACAATTACTCCTGTTGGCCGGTCACACCTGCGGGTCATACTGCGGTTATACCATGTCCAGTGGGCATGCCTGGGGTAGATCCAGCACGTAAGTTGATTTGGGCATTCATTAATATCGTCTGCGTATGACCAACAGTGGCTAGCGGACAATTTAAAGTACATTGATTTTCCGGACAGTTCGACTACTTATAAAACAAATTGCGTTATACGAGAAGATTGAAATTGCTAGTGAAAATAGTACCTTTCAACACTGACAAACATTGGTGTAATTGGTAAATTGGTATACAAATGTCAAACCCTTGGATTATTATCTGTCTTAAGTCAGTTATATGTCAAAGAAGCATTCCGTGTACAAGGAATCAAATTATTGCAGATGATGTTGGAAACATGGCCGAACTGTACAGTAAACTTCATTCTGTTCCGAAGTTCATACCAGACGATTATACCGTGACGCGGTAGTAAAAGTAGTGATAACAAAACCACTGTTTAACTTTCTGCGAACAGCAACTCAAGGAACAGACGATGGCAAAAATAAACCATTTATTTTTTATCTATTACGAATGCAATCCTGTTTATGTCTGGCTGACATGTCCTGTTGGATTCCTAACTCATTTTTTTTTTATGCCCCTGTGGAGTTATTTATCGGTGATTTGATTGGCCGGTGTTTTACCTGAGCTTAATGATATTTCACTCATATGACGGCAGTATTATAACAACAATAACTGATAGTAGCATACCAAAGATGTAAAGTGTTTCCATAATGTTGGAAAGTTAGTTTCTCTCCAGTGTTAAGTAAAGACAATATTGCGACTCTTCAAACAAACTACCCTTAGACAGAGGGCAAATGGTATAACATAACTTGATTTATTTTTAAAATACTTGTTAACAAGGTAGTCTCACTGGCACACATTTTTTTTGTAGAGAATGCCACACGTTATTGTACGAATGAAGGCGAGTGGATGGTCAAGATCAACTACGATCCCTGCCTTATGGATGATGAAGTGAGTATACATAGGCCAATATTTCTTAAAGGGACACTTGTATTATATAGAAAGAAAATGCTCTTTGTGTAAAGTGGGATTCGAACACAGACATATGATTAGCATGGCCTGTAATCCATAAGTAATAAAAAAACACAAGAGATGGGCGGGCATACCTTTTCAACGACTGAAACTTCAACCAATACGGAGGGTTTGAGTTATGACGTTACGACAACACAGTGACGTCCCTTTGCGAAATACATGGCCAATTTATCGCACGGCAGGGAGGCCTGTCTTTACTTTAACATTGCGGGTTGTTTATTTTCATGAAAATATAGCTTTAAAATTGTAATTTTTGCAAAAATTTATACTTAAATTTATGTGAAAGGGAAATCCATGGAGTTTTATGAACTTTTACGTGTTAATTTGGGATATTCCCCAACCACCCACGTAAACAATTGATGATTAGCCCTCCCTTGTGTAAACCAATAACCATATTTAGCCAAGGGACGTCACTCGGTTTTCGTAACGTCATAACTGGAAACCCCCGTTTTCAGGATTGTACGAAGGGTGAATTTTATGTGAAGCGGCTGTGTGGAGGTGCCCATTGAAATGGGTTTAGTTTAACTATCGTAGGATGGGAAAAATCCCGCGTCTTAAGAGTATCACCTAAGACTTTTGTTCTACCAACACTGGCTCTTTGTGCTCATAAAAAGAACAACAATTTTGTAACGATCAATTGTCATCCAGCTTTTTAAAGTCGGCAACTGTTGGGAAAATGCGCTTTCACGTTCTCCATAGAAAGTCCTGTGTTGCCGACCTTTTCGTCACCATCTTTACAGAACAATCCAGTTGCTTTAAATTAGTAATGTGGGCAATATAAACGTGAACAGAATATTACTATAGTAATTATTTATTACTTTAAACTCTTAAAATAATTCATTTGCTCCTCAACTGTAAGGGCCCTCTGCCTAAGGGTAGCTTGTTTGGAGATTGGTAATGCTGACTTTAGTTAGCACTGGAGGAATAGTTACTTTCCAACATAACGAAAATGCTTCATATCTTGGTTGTACTAGTGTTAATTATTGTAAGAATACACCACCGCCATCTAAGTGAAATACCTTTAAGCACGACATTAAACTCAAATCAATCAATTATTCATTAAAACCCCAACTGTACAGCATCATTACCCAGGCGCAGTGTATTTATTCCGTTGTGTTTTACTCCATGACGATCACACTAATAATGGTAATACGCTGAATTCCACTGCACAGTATTGAGATGGTTCACAACAAACCGGCTATATTGTAAACCATGTGTGTAAAATGGCGACGCGTATAAAATCAAGTGGTCAAAAACATTTTACCATTCAATTCCAATATCTAAACTGAAAATATATTTTGGAGATATCGCTTTCCCAGTTTAACAGTTTGAAGTTCAAAAAACAAAATGAGTTTAACGGTGAGGTAGTCCGTAAGTTCTGCAAGGAGCCAACAAAATGCAAGTGATAACTGTCTTCCAGCTGAACTAAAGAAGTCAGAGTTTTCCTGAAAACATAGATCCTAAGCGTTAAATGTTTTACCTTTTCAGCCAATTCCTATAGATGCCAATCGGATCATTTATTACGTGGGCTTCAGTGTGTCGATAGCCGCTCTAGTCATTGCTTTGGCTATATTTCTCCACTTCAGGTAATGTTTTTTATGTCACTGATTGTTATCTTGCTGTTTTTCGTGATACTGTCAGAGGTAGGGAATTGCACGGATGGATCGATATTTGGTTGCGTCTTTGTCTGTAATAAGGGAAAAAAATTGCGTTTGGCGCTCTAATGTCATTATTTGTGCATTGTCTATAGCCAGTAGTGCTGACAATGGCTTCAGTTCCACATTGGAACGGCGTAAAGTCGTATGGATTCACTAATCGACAGTCTATGGCGTAACTGCCTAATGGAACAAGCACATTATAGGCCATGGATCTGGTAGGCAGATGGTCAATAACAACATGTTGCAGAAGCTTTGTAGACAACAAAATATGGCTATACAATAACGGTTCGCTAATGCCGACTAAAAACACTCTGTGGTCAATATTACAATTCACCGAAGCCCACATCCGCATTTCAGTGGTTGGCGCGTCAGTCTACTAATGCATCATTCTCCGAAGTACAGCTCACAGGTTTTGACATATGTGTCGAACGTCCAGGGTATGACGAGGTCACTATTTCACTTAAGTGGCGACCATTTGTTCACGTCTCCTTCTGACTACATAAAGACGAAAAACCGGCAGATGTTCGCCTCATTTGGCGAAGGTCGACAAGGGAACACCGACCTGTCAACGGAACACAGAAGGAGTTTCATCAGTCGGATACCTTATTATTCTAAAAACACAATCACAGTCTCTTTGGAGAGTTGTCTAAAAATCTATGTAATAGACTTTGGATGACAAAGTAACAGTCTTTTCCATGGATGTCATCGACTGTTTCATCAGCTATCACTTTAACATCAACATAGTGCTTGGATTAAGGACACTCTTAGAACATATGGCTGTAATGGAACCCTTAAGCCCTGCTGATGTCACACTGCGATGCGATAGAACTGACGGCGACTGATGACAACTGAACGCTTATGTCACAAAACACCCCGCACATCAAAGACTAGACTCAACTCAATTGAACTAGTTGATCGTAGTCGTTAGAGTGCTTATATCACTAGCGACTACTTAGAACTACTAACGATCAGCTGCAAGTGGACGTAGCAAATAGAAAACGCGCCACTATCTGAAACTTGACGGCAATTAGTTGCCGATAGATTGGTATCTATATACCAAGCGATTGGTATCTATAGAAACCTGACGGCCATTTTGTTATTTCTCATTATTTGTATATCTCCGGTATGGAGTCGTCCTTATCCGGCACAGATTGTTCCAAATGTAGTTTCTCCTGACTACGTCACAGCTCCAATAACTTGTATGAAAAGTCTCGTAAATTTGTAAGTGAATAAAACAAATTGAAAGCCTTGGTTTTCCACCGTAATAAGGCTAGGTACAGTGTGAAATACCCTTGAGTACAACGTTAAACCCCAATCAAACTAACAAACCTTGGCGGATCAGGAGTTGTACCGAACATACATAGTACCAGCTCAGCGGTGTTAAGGAGTTAACAGCGACCGCTTGTTTTATACCTTCCATCTGTTCACAGGCTGGATATGTAAGAGAGTACAAATAGTTATAAATTATCGGCTAAATGAATAAATTCAATAAACTTGTGGTGTTTTGGTCTTTTACATGTGCAAAGGGTCATGCGTGCAATTTTCATCTGGCAACATTTCTTAAATAATAACCCGAGGCATAAATTTCATTTAACCTACTGTACAAGTTGGTTGACATTTTCTGCATCGGTTTTTACTGTTTTCCGCTTCAGTTGAGTCTGTCAGCGTTGTTATAGCAGCATAGAAGTACAGGTGGCTTTTTCTGATTGTGGCAGTCTATTTATGTCCGGGGATGATTTTTGAACAGTTAGAAGGCGTCTTATTTGATAAGGTTTTTTTAGATTAGAATAGTGTCTGAAATCTTGCGGCGGACTTAAGCAACTAAGACCAGTCTGATAAATGTACAGCCGTGAATAATCCCCCCCTTTGGTCATTGCAGCAAAAATATGCGCCTATAAAGTCCATCCCAACGCCGAAGCGGCGTCAATCTGAAAACCTTTATTATATGCAAAACCCGTACATTTTGCTCCTTAAAACGGCGATCTAATGTCATTTTTCCCACATTTTGTGTCTCGCTATATAATTCCAACGTTAGTTGAGAGTCAGCATAAGTTTACTTAATATACTATGTTCTCAAACAAATGTTTATTTTTTGCTTTCGGAGATAAATTTAAAACCAAAACTGTATCACATGTACGAAGGTGACTGTTGCTTGTATAAACGTAGCCTGGTCATTTTATGTCCTAAACACTATCAAAATACGGTTTACGGAAATCAACATTATGAAAAGGAAATGGGATCAAGATGCAATCAGTTTTATTTGCCTGGATCCTTTTAAATATCTTTATCAAATCTTGACCCAGGTATTTGATGGGGATCAAAATGGAGGTCATTGTCCCAAAGGCCCGATATACGAGTTGGTCTGTCTGTTTCTGTCTGTTTTATCTATATCTCCCATATAGTAATGTCCCCGGTATTGTAAGCCAGCTAGAAACGACGACGTCAGATTTCAGACAAGTGTATTTTTAGTAGAGTAAGGTGACTACTCCAAAGAAGGCCGAACATTTTTTTTAGTTGTGAGGAACTCTGGGTAATTTCGACCTGACCAACCACTGTATATATCAATTGTTTCGTTCGTAACGCTGGTTAAATATATGACAATCTAGTTGCCGTCTATGGTCTGTACAGGAACATATTGCACTGGTTGAATGCGTTTCGTTTAGGAAGCAATAATATGATCCAGGAACAGCAGAAGTTTCCCAAAATGCATCAATTTTAAAAGTTGCGTTCTTCCTTATTTTCTTGTGTGCCACATCACATGACCGCAATGCCGGTTAGATTATCTATATGACCGTTGTACACTTCTATTTAATATACTTCTGCTATAGCACAATCGCATTTCACTCACCATTTGACGACATACCCGGCCTGAACAGAATACGGTTGAAACGAGAGGAAACTTCATAAACCATCGGCCCCGTGATGGAGCGGGTGGGCCGTGGCCCTGCAGAATACTCCCTCAGCTTCCTCGGTCGATTGTAAGAGGCGAGAAAA
>JARFOD010098713.1:6142-31410 GCA_031763545.1 Mopalia muscosa
TCGCTGTGGACAGCAAGAAGTGGACAATCCATCATTATTTAAAAAAATTTTTTTTTTTTTTTTTCCTTCTAAATTTACCATTGTCTCTTAGTTGTTAACATTTGACATGTTTATTATTCAGTTTCCCGTTAACCATCATTTATATGTAAAATTATTTTGTTCACTAATCTCATCATGTATCATATCATGTTTTTGTATGGGGAGTTAATGCTGCATTTTACCCTCAGAAAATAAAGTATATATATTTATATATATATGTGAAATACCCTTGAGTACGACGTTAAACAACAATCAAACAAAGAAACCTATTCTTAAATGGTCTTAGGCAATTGATTAGTGGTAAGCTTGTCTGCCTACAGATCCAACTTCAATCTCGTCCTCCAGAGGGACACTGCATGAAGTTAACATCAATATTGTCAAGATTCTTGAACCTTCTGGCTAAGGGCAGTTTATTTGAAGAGTGGAAATGCTGTCATTATTTGGCACTGGAGGAAAATGAACTTTCCAACATTATTGAAATGCTTCACATCTTAGTTGTGCTAGTGTAAATTATTGTTGGAATACACCGTAGTCATGAAAGTGAAATACCCTTAAGCACAGCGTAAAACACCAATCAATCAATCAAGATACTTGACTGGTTAAGAAGAACTACAATTGGACTTACGTAATTTTAAAGTGCACTTTCCCGAATGTTGTGATGACAGAGGACTGTCTCAGGTATACAAGTAAGTCACGTGATGTGGTTCTGCCAATTGCATGGGAGGTTTTTACAAGGTTTCCTAACGGTTTTCTATCGTAATTAGGCAATAAACAGTGTGAAGTGGAAATCAGTCTTCATAAAAGTGAAATACCCTTGAGTACAACGTCAAACCCCAGTCAAATAAACAGAATGAAGCCCGCCTTTCGAAAATAAAATTCACTCCCTTGCCATCTTCCTGGATTAACTGACTAAACACAGTTTGGTTTGTAATGATCTGTTACAGGAAGCAAGGAGGAGGAAACAGCTATGGTAGAGGTCAACAAACAACTGGAGCTCGGATTGATCTATGAACAACCCAAAAAGGTAATCCCTATTTTAAAAAAGTTCAGGGGAATACTGTATTTTGTATATCCATGCACAATTAATACTTTAGTTTATGTGCACATCTGCCTATGTTTGCTTAACTGTCAATAATATTTCTGTCAAATGTACAGTCAGTTGCAATGTTTTTGGAACTACCACCTGTATTATCTTTTGGACTAGGCTATTACAAAATTTAAACTAACACTTTTATCTTTTAAACTTGTTTTTCAAAAAGTTTCCATCTAATATCAGGCCGCAGCCGTGCAGCCATGGTGGTTAGCACGTCTGCTTTATAATCCTACTTCAATGTGCCGTGCCCGCCTCCGTGACTTAGTGGTAGCTTGTGTGCTTACGGCTTATCCTACTTCAATTTATCGTTCATGGGTCTGTTTGTCGACCATCAGGTATATGAGTGTCACACAATGTGGCTCCGGCAATCACAGGGGTTGTTTTTCAAGGTTTCCTTTCAGTTTTCTACCGTAATGAGAAGTGGACAATCTGTCGTCATATGAGTGCAATACCCTTGAGCAAATAAATAAACTAATAAACACACATACTAATCCTACTTCAATGTACCGTACCCTTGTTCAAGTCCATTTGTCGACCATCAGGTATATGAGAAAATCACATGATGTGGCTCCTGCAATCGCTGTGGGGGTTCTAATGATGTTTTCTTCAAGTTTTCCACCATATTTAAAGCTATTAACAGTGTGAAAAGGGCAATCTGTCATCATATAAGTAATATACTGTTGAGTACGACAAGAAACCCCAATCCATTAAACAAGCCCTTATCAACATCATCTATTTACTCTACAGGAAATCGGCATTTGGCTGAAGGACATTGTTGCTGTGAACGCCGGAGATGAAGTTGAAATTTTAGCCGCCGTTTACAACAACAGTGCAGAAACCCGCACTGTAACTGTAGGCTTATCGGCCACTATTATGACATACAATGGAGTTGGTATAAAAGATGTTGCCAAACGCAACTTTCCCGCTGAAAAAGTTGAAGCTGGAAAAAGTGAGTTTGTAGATGACAGTCACAGCCTTTATCTTAGAGCAGCAGGTCTCAAGCCGCATAACGACATAACTGTTCACAAATCCCTTTCACATTTCATAGTTGTGTCTTTTTCCTGTAGGGTCGGCCACACTGGTTTAGTGGCTAATGTCTCCACTTACTAATCCTACTTCAGTGTACTGCTCCCCAGGGGGTTAGCCAGAAATCAAAAGTACGGTGTCAAAAATGGTCATTTTGCTTCACTTTTGAACTGACTGGGTGTCCAAATTTTACAGTTTCCCTCTCTCCTGCATGTTAAATTTCTTAAAAGAGGGTGTCCAAATGAAGCAATTGTTCAGCTTAGGGTGCCAGAAGACGGGTGGAAACCTCTCTGCCTATTAAGCCCTTCCTGCTCCCCTGTTGGACCCCAGTTCGTCCAGTGACCTCAGGTTTATGAGCGAGTCAAATCATGTGGTTCCTGCAGTCAATGGGTTTATTTTTACAACGCTTTGTGTTGGTTTTCCATTGTACCTAGATTGCCTCAAATTTTGTCCTTGACAAATCCTTACTTTTTTCCTTGTTGTTACAATATGACAGGATTTAATTCAACAACTTTATATTTTCTGAGAAATGCATCTTTTTCTTCTGCCTCTCAGACAGAATTTCCAAGTCTTTTAAATGGCTTCCAAAGTAGTAATTTTATGGACGAATTTGAGGTGGTTCAGGGTATTTAACCAAGGAGCAATGTGAACTGAACAATTATTCATCAATTTTTTAAACCCCAATCAAAGAGACAAACTGTTAAGAGTGAATCAATGCCATGCAAATAAATGAAACATGTTTGAATCAGCCTATAAAACCCAAAATAATCATTGTAGTTTGACCCACGATCAACTTTAATAGCAATTCACACAGACATGGAGAAAGAGCCTAAAATGAACTTTTGTCTGTTGTGATTTCTTAACGTTTTTTTTTTAATGTTGCTCAAAACTTATATCGTGATTTCTGGTCAGAACACCGCTCCAAAATTTCAGCTAAAGTCCCTAAAATTATTACATTGAAAAATATTTAAAGAACATCAAAAATTGATCCATTTTTAATTTTTCTCTACTATATAAATTACGAGGGCCTTGTGGCTAAGTTGTCTAGTTATAATGAAATGTACAGAATTAAACCCCAATCAAACCTAAAATATTTGAGAATAAGTTTCAAGGTGAAAAAAAATTCACAGTTAGCTATATTCTTTCATACACAAACTTTACAGCTCTGAAACACTTAATAAAAAGGTTATAATGATTATGGAAGGAATGTATTTTATTTGACTGTCAAGCTTTGTGGCTTGTCACACCATTGAGTCTGTGTTAAAATTAAACCACATTTATCAATCAATGTTTTCAGAGGGTATTGTGAGTTTTGGCGTGTCACACCATTGATTCTGTGTTAAAATTAAACCACATTTATCAATCGATGTTTTTAGAGGGTATTGTGAGTTTTGGCGTGTCACACCATTGATTCTGTGTTAAAATTAAACCACATTTATAAATCAATGTTTTTAGAGGGTATTGTGAGTTTTGGCGTGTCACACCGTTGAGTCTGTGTTAAAATTAAACCACATTTATCAATCAATGTTTTCAGAGCGTACTGTGAGCTTGACTCTCAAGGCCGAGGACTACATTGGTCATCTGATCTCAAACGGCTCTGTTATGGTCAAGGTTCAGGGTCGAGCCAAAGAGACCGGAGAATCATTTGCGCGTCAAGATAACTTCATCATCAGACCACCAGAGCTCGACGTGAATATCAAGGTAGGTCAATCTCATATTGGTACCAACTCAACACTTCATGCAGAAAATGCCACAGGAAAATTACTTCCACCTTCGCTCAGTTACCCGCTTCCCCTCTTTTTTTTTGTCATGAACGAGGGTTGTTTTGTTTTTATATAATCACACTGAGCCGTCATGAAGGTCAAGGTCATTGTGGCTAAGACAGTCGGCCAACCATGCAGTTTTCCAATGCAGATATGTCTTGAGTATGACATTAAACCCCAAGTAAATCCTTAGGTTTGCAAAATGCAAACAAATTATTGACCTGTCAGACCAATCAAATCATTTATTTTAAAGTCCATCCAACCAATCAAATACCATTTGTCAGACGTGTGCTGTTTGAGAGAACGGACAGAAGGAGATCTTCCCATGGTTATACAAAGAGGATAGATGTATAGTTTTCCCAAATTGTTTGCAGTAGTGGTCTAAATTTGCATTTTGCTACTGATTTTGACTGACCAATTTTGTCAATCTGCTCATCAATGAAGTTTGTTTTATTAATCCTTTCTGCTTTATTTTCTTTAATAAATGCAGATCAGTAAAGCAGTGGCAAATGTTAGGTTATCTCACAAAATATTAGGGGACCAGTTTTAATGCCGAAAAAGATCACAGGCCTGTTTGTCATAACTTCTTCTATGCGGGGCCCAATCGTATAGGGATGAATCGATTCCTGTTTGCTCTGTTTTTATTTGTAGACATATCAGGAAACAACTGAGTGAGACTATGCTACAGTGAATTAAAGTTTTAATCTGTTTTGGTACTATCGCCATAGCAGCTATTTTGGCCCCAGCTAAGCAGAGTTTCCATTTAGTATTTCATTAGTCACTGTCACGTTATTTTGTTGGGACATAAAAATGTATTATGAATGCTGGTAGCTAATAGTTCAGCAATCTGAATTCTACAAAACAGTGAAACTACCTTCTGAGCAAAGTTCTCGGTGAAGACTTTCGAGGACTTCTACAGTATGCAATGAAAGTCTTTCAAACTGTTCATGTTGATTTTATGTCCGCATTATGAATGAAAAATAAGGGTACACTTGCATAGACATGGCTGGGTGAGTGATCTCAGAAATATCAACAACTTAAAAATAAACCATTTTTGTGAAGACCTTGGGCTGGTAAAATGCTTCATGTAACTTGAATAACACCCCGTTAACTAATATTTGAACAGCTGTATTTGTAACTGTTTTGTGGAATCAAATTGAGGAATGCTAATTTTGCTGTCGGTGGGCTGATGTATATATTCTTGTCATGTTTTGGAATTTGTTTACAGCTACAACATATCCGGTTAAACTTTTAAATGTTATATCCCTGTTTAGTAGGACTGCATCCTGTTGAACTTTGAAACTCCTTCAAGTTCATGTACCATTACTGCAAATATCAGATGTGCGGTATTATATAATATTCATAACATTCCACCTAAACAAAACAAACATAGTCCTAGTTCAGTTTAAATGCTATTTCAAGGGGTTGGGATTTTATGGGTTGGATCTGACATGAGATTTGTGTCTAAACTGCAAGTAGTTTTGACTTAAAAATTACAAATCTCCCACTTATAATATTGTTATATTTTGGATGTAGCTATTCATCCATGTTCCCAAAGGGCTGAATTGTTTGTCCGTATGTTACACTTTGCCCCGTTAGTCCTACATTCATCCACAATACCTCTGTCACTAGAGGAGCGTTAGTTTTCCGAAAGAAGAAAATAATTCACAGTTATGCTGTGTAAGTGTGACTGTTTGACCAAACGGCGTTTGTGAACTCAGTCATCGGTAAATTAAATCTGGGTCTTAAGTCTGGGTTGTATTAACCCATTTACCTCTTGAAAGATTTTCATTCGATATTCTGAAATATGAAGTGAAATTATCAATTGTCACTTGTTTTAAACTAGCTTCTTAAGCATGGCGACTAAATAGGTATGCCTTACAACTACTGATCGTAGTCATTTTAGACATGGTCACCCCTGATCATGTTGTGAAGAGCCCTATACTTTCTGTATCCTACTGGAGCCAGTTGATCAAAATCTAGATTAGCCGCTAATAGCAGATTAAACCACTAATCTAGGATTAGAGATAGACCTTAAAACATGGAGTCATGTCATCTAATCTAGGATTTAAAATAATAGTGTTTTGAACAACTGGCCCCAGAGCAACAAGTAGGTTGAATGACCTTGACAGCTGACTAGGTCACAGTGTGAAAAGAAAACGTCCTGAAGAAACAGATTTGATTGGTTAATATTGGTAGAGCTATTTTGAGTTTATTTTGATCTGTTTGTGGTGTCTGTATTGCGTCCTGTTGTTTTCCTGTATTTGTCTTTGTTGGTTGCCAGTGGTGTCCAGGGGGTTTCCTTCACCCATTGGGCTGGCACGTCATCATATAAGTGAAATACCTTTAAGTATGACGTTAAACTCTAATCAAGCAAACAGCAACCCAGAACCTCTCTTGGAAAAAACCTTAATACAAATCAATCAGTCATGTCCTACTATGTATTTCTACCACAGGTTGAGGGAGATCTCGAGACGAGGAAACCATTTCACCTGGTGATTACCTTCAAGAATCCGCTGAAAGTCCCCCTGACTGGATGTTCATTAGAGCTGTCTGGACCAGGGTTACTCGGCAGAACATTCACTATCAAGCCAAAACAGACGTAAGTCACAAACTAGTCAGCTGTATTTTTGTTCATTCTTCATGTAAGACCACACCAATTCAAATTAATGGGTCTTGGTAGAATCTACACCTAAGTGAACCAAACCCTCAAATTAAATCTAGTTGTAAGCCATTTAAAAAGCATGCCTTAAACCATATAGAACTTTATATCAGACCACACAAATACTTTTTACGGGGTAAAGCCTTAGGTAAAATCTTCACCCAACCCTCACTTTCGATCTAGTTGTAAGCCAATAAATAGCAAATCTGAAACCACATACCTTTATATAAGACCACACGAAACCTTTACACCAAGTAGATTCTGCACCCAACCTTTACTTTAGATCTAGCTGTAAGCCAATAAAATAGTATGTCTGAAACCACAGACCTTTATATGAGACCACACAAATACTTTTTAGTGGCTAAGGCCCTAGGTAAAATCTGCACCCAACCCTCACTTTAAATCTAGTTGTTAGCCAATAAAATAGCAAATCTGAAACAACAGACCTTTATATAAGACCACTCGAAACATTTTCACCGGGTAAAGTCAAATTTGAACCCACCCCTCACATTTTATCTAGTTGTAAGCCAATAAATAGTATGTCTTAAACCACAGACCTTTATATTAGACCACACGAAACCTTTTTACAGGGTAAACATGAAATCAGCACCCACCCCTCACTTTAGATTTAGCTGTAAGCCAATAAAATAGCATGTCTTAAACCACATACCTTTATATAAGACCACACGAAACCTTTTTACTGGGTAAACATAAAATCTTCACCCAGCCCTCACTTTAGATCTAGCTGTAAGCCAATAAAATAGCATGTCTGAAACCACAGACCTTTATATAAAACCACACAAAAACTTTTAACTGCATAAAGGTCAAGTCTGCATGCAAGCCTCGCATTAAATCTAGTTGTAAACCAATAAAATAGCATGTCTAAAAGCACTTACCTGCATTTTGCAACTTGAAAAATGAAATCAAAAATGCTTGATTGCACTTAAGCTATACTGTTTGGCTTACAAAATGTATGATCTACCGCTTCACCAAAATTAATCAAATTTTAATTGCAGCAAATAGTTTGTTTTAATTCAATGGTGTTGAGTGCTTCAAGGAAGATGAGTGTAAAGTTAACGTCATGGAAATAAAGATTTTAGTTCACAAGGGGTTGTCACAATATCACAAATGTCTTAAAAATATTTGCATTTAATTAATTGTAACTGTTGACAGGACTGTGTCGCCAGGAGAAGAGTTTAAAGAGGCTATCCGTCTGGTGTCTCGTCGAGCTGGAGTTCGTGAGCTGGTCGTTACCCTGGACACAAAGGAACTTCCGGATATTTTTGGCTTCACAACTATCGTGGTGTATTATTCTTAGGACAAAAGCACGATGTAAACTTATTTTTTCTATTGTAAACAATTACTGAGTCATAAATGATAAATAGCAGTTTTTTTGTTGTTTTGGGATTTCACTTTCTGAGATTTTCATCTAGTACGGAAGCCTTCCTATGATCCCTTGCAACAAATGCCAAGGTGTAAATGAATTATGATAATGCACCTTCTATAGAGCTAACAGGCTTAGGATAGTATACAGGGCAGAGTCACGCTTTCTTTACTTAGCACTGGAGGACCATTCTTTTCCAGACACTTCACATTTCATTGTTGTGTCCTATGGGTATACACATATTACACCAACGTCATTAACGTAAAATACTGCTGATCATGGCGTTATACACTAGTCAGTTGATCTAGTTATCTATATGGCCAGCAAAATGTTCTGAAGCAGAATTAATATAAACTGAGTAAGTTTTCTCCCAAAATAATGAAAAGAACATGCTGTTTTTTTTTAAATTTATATATTCCTATAGCCAGTTCAGTAGAGGCATATTTTACGGTACTTTGCTTTTAGAAATATCAGTCAATATTAACATTAAAACTAACATTTATCACTATCGTTTTTCTTTATTGTAAGCTTGTATTTTATGCAAATTATCCATTATATGAACTTGTTTTAGTTCTTGATCTAACAACAACGAAATATTTATATATTATTTTAAATGTTCTTAATGGTAAAGTCTAAATTGTTTTGCAATATTATGCTCATAATAAAGGCAGTTGAAAAGGACGACCAAAATTGCCAACAATCTTTGAGTCAGTATTTATTCTCCCAAAGGTATGTTAGCCTGTTATTTTCACTCCCATGCAATTATAGGTCATAATGAGACAAACTCACATTTGCTTAATTGATTGGTGTTTAACGTAGTACTCAGGGGTATTTCACTTATATGATGGGGAATTGTCCACTTCACACCATTCCTTGTCTTATTACAGTTGAAAACCTCGTAAAAACCACCCCCACCATTGCCAAATCATGTGACTCAATCATATACCTCATGGTTGATGGATGGACTCGCACCAGTGAACAGTACATCATAGTAGGTTAAGTAAATGCACAAACGCTGGTATCACCACTATGTGTACTCTTCGATAAGAGGTAGTTTTTATGACATGCCCAGAGAAACGTGAGTAACAATGTATAGCGCTTCATGCCAATGTAAAATGTTCAGCTTTTAAAGCGAAAGTCATACTGGAGGACCGATTTATAGGTTTCACAAAGTGTTTTGCAGAGTTCGTCTAAAGTTGCATTTTGCTACTGATTGTGAAAAAATTTGTCAATCTGATCATCCATGAAGTTTGTAATATAAATCAATTTTGCTGTATTTTTCATAAATGCACATTTATGTATTTAAAATATCAGCAAAGAAGTGGCGAATGCAAATCTTAGGTTATCTCAAAAAATTTTAGAGAAAGGTTTTTAAGGTTAAGCCGGAAAAGATTGCAGCACAGGGTCCGTATTCATAAAGCTACTTTAGTATTTCTTAAAGTTAAGAGATACTTAGCCAAAAGTTAGCCTTTCATTTTTATTAAAAAACAATTAAATTTATAATTTCACATATAATCCAGCGATTAACACCAACAAAAATGAAAAAATTCATAGTTTATGAATTAAAATTGACGTTTGAAAGTTGGCTAAGTTTTTCTTAACTTTAAGAAATACTTAAGAACTTTTATGAATACAGGCCCTGGTCTACAGAATAGTGATATTCTTTGGTTGACAGTCGCGAGTTAATAACCTCTATTAACGTTATCTCCGGCTATATACAGGCAGTTTGTTTGGAGTGTAGCATTACTGTTTTACTGAGCACTGGAGGAAGATTTACTTTCCAGCTTGATCAAATCATTCCACACTTCATGGTTGTACAAGTGTCAACTATTGTTGAAATACATCACTAGAAAAATACTCTAATTGTTTGTTTGATTGGTGTTTAATGTCGTACTCAAGGGTTTTCACTTATATGACGACGGATTGTCCACTTCACACTGTACACAGCCTTATTACAGTGGAAAACCAGGAGGAAACCTCGTAAAAACCACCCCCATGATTGCCAGAGCCACAACATGTGAATCGCTCATATACCTGCTGGTCGAAAGGCGGACTCGAACCTGTGAATGGTTAGAAAAATACCCTAAAGCACAGCCTAAAATAACGATCAATCCAAAATATTTTAGGGCCAGGAGTGATTCTTACCTTAAGAAAAAGAAAATAAACACATACATTTTTTGGGGATAGGGATGTTTTAATTGTAGTTTATTTTAACAGATATGTATGTACTATTAACAAACTTAACTTAACAATATAGACAATTCCTGTAAAAATAGACCGCTCTAAACAAAGGTAGCAGATAAAGTCACAGAAAGGGGGGCTACATGTATTAAGTTGATGCTGAAAATTATGAAATTCCCTTACGTAATTCTAAACCACAATGACATAAAAAAAGTTCTTAGTGCTAGAACACTGTTATCATTATTAGTAATAGTGTTTAAATTCCACAAATGTGTAATATGGTCAAAATAATTAGACATGCTCTACCCTCTCCATTTCACACTGTGCCCTGCAGTACAAGAGGTGTGATGTTAAGAGTGATGTCCCTTTGAAGTGCTAGAAAACTTTTGTCAAATTATGTTTATCATTTATGGTGTCTAACTTCTACAAGTGCGTGATATGGTCCTAATAACAAGACAAGCTCATTGACTAGATCATAGGCTTTCCATGTCACACTTCCCCCTAAAAAGTATGACATTATTAGGGACTTGGAAACGCTTATATTTCACTTTTAAGTCAAATGTCACAAGGACAATTCTCAGAAATTGATTGGTCATTTAACCATACACTGGGAATATTCTGAAGGCATCAACATTTCTTCCGTCTGTCCAACGCTTGACTAAATAATTTAAAATGATATAGTTTAAATTAAACTCTGTGTTTGTTTGTTTGATTGAGTTTAATGTCATATTCAAGGGTATTTCACTTATATGACGACGTGCCAGCCCAATGGGTGATGGAAACCACTGGCAACAAACAAAGACAGGACAAATACAGTACAACAACAGGACGTAATACACGCACCACAAACAGATCAGCCTCCTGTTCCCCTTCAGCTTTGAGATCACCAGGGCAACATGAAGCGCCCTCCTACCACCCACGATTTGAGGACACATTTTAATGGGGCAACATCTTGTGACTATTTAGTGAAGAATTGTAAGATTTTAAACAAGTTAAATTCATGGCATCAGTTGCGCTTTTTTGTCCAATATGGCAATATTTAAACAGAAATAAATTTACTCATCAAAAAAGATTAAGTCGTAAACTCCGAAGTAGAACAGAAGTATTTGGAAAATAATTTCAGCCAGATTTCATTCATGGAAGTTGCCATTTTGTGTGTCATGTGTGGAGAATTTGAACTTGGATTGGTTTAACAGCATTGATTCACATGACTAGTCACTTGCATGAACACACGGGCAAATACTAAGGCGATCAATCGCTGGTGAGTAAAAATCGGCCGATAATATCAAACATGTTTGATCCGAGCAACTGATTGGCTGAGCTGGTGATCAGATCAACGTGATTGGGTGATTAGAATTGCCTTTGTGTCCCCCACATAAGACACAATCAGAAGTCGATCAAGTGTCCCCGGCCTCAACACATGTGGCGATTTTTCCAGCGATTTTAATCGCTGATGTGTCCCCTACATAATCCCCAAAAGTATCAAGTAGTCACAAGGGGATGAAACACAAGTTTGCTTGATTTTTGGCAGGCTTTAGTGCTGAATAATTATAAAATGGTATAAAACTCCCCTCAAGATACAGCCGTTTATCTACATTTTTAATAATGAAAATAAATGTGAGACAGAATATACAATTCAACTGGTAGACACATTTGTGTTTTAAGATCTGATTAAAAAACAGATGGTTACAAGTATATATTCATACTGACAAACTAATCCTAGTGTGCAGATCACGATTTGTTGTCTGGTTTTACCTGGAGGGGCACGGTCTTTCACCCAGCCCAATGAGCGGAGTAAACTACAAATGACATCAGTGGTAACAACGGCCAGGACGATCATATCCTTCGAAACAAAGACACTACAACCGGCCCTAAATTTGCTAACCCTGCGCACTACAGCAACTCCTTCTTGACATGAGCACAAACAATGATATTCACTCATTTAATTTAATTGCCTCCACCACGATTCGAACTCTGGTCTCAGACTGACTGAGCTACAGCGGTTTACAGCAGAATGACCAATAATTTCCATGTGCTTACCTACATATCTTTAAAAAAAAAATATATAAAACAGTTTTCTACAGCACCAAAAACTAAAATTCATGAAACTTAAACAGTTGCTTTACAAATAAATGTCTAAATAAAAATTGCCTAAGCTATACATGTACATAATGATAATGAGATATATTTGTCACACTAGAAATGGCACATCTCCAGTTTGATGGAAAATCTTAGATTCATAGAGTAGTGTAAAGAAATGTTTTGTGACAATAAATTATTTTGAAAAGTTCATTTAACAGGCTCAATGAATTAGCTACAAATGAGGTCCTTTCAATACAAAACAAAGCATGTGGGATTTTTTTATTGGGGTTTTATGCCGTACCCAGTGTATTTTGTAGTATTTTGTACACACTATTTATGATGAATTCACCAAAAGGCCATTTAAATACACATAAATTAAATTGGTTTGCTATGCTGTTATACAGAAATACACAAAATTTTAAGAAAATACTCATAAAAAAGTGAGTTTTCTAACATATGCATGTCTTCTAAGGTAGGCAGGTCTGCATATGTTATTTCCTTCACATCGTAGCAAGCCAGCCACATGGGAGAAATCAACCACCCTCCTCACCACTGGCAACAAACAGGGGCAAAACAAAGACACTACAACAAATGGGCTCTCTGTTGTCCCCTAATCTCTGAGAGCACCAGGGCAACAGAAAGCTCCTCCTAGACTACCCGCTTCATGGTGTACCAGGACAAATGGTAACTTGTTAAGGATAGGACCAGTAATACAGACGTTTTGAGTTATAACAGAGTGATGTCCCTTTACAAAATGACATTGCCAGGAAAATATTGCTTAAAATATATTTTTTTTTAAATTTCAATCTCGGAGAAATAGAAATTAAAATGATTTATTAATCTGTAACTGGTAATTTTAAATCACGTTTGTATCACTTCTGTTTAACATCATGGAGTGCCCACAGGGGTCTGGTACAAAAGAGATTGAATATCTACATGTATATAGAAAAGATTTGTGTTTGATTGAGGTTTAACGTTACACTTACACTCAAGGGTATTACCATGATGACGGATTGTCCACTTTACATTGCACCTAGCCTTATTATGGAAAAAAAAAAAAACAAGTGGCAAACCGGGTAAAGCCACCCTTGCAATTGCCCTCATATACCTGATGGTTCGATAGGTGGACTGGATCCGAATATAGAAAAGAAGAAGGGTGGACACTCTGGGTTCGACCCAGGTTGTATTGTAATTTAACCAATTCAAGACAATAAATCAATCCCACCTGTCAGTGTAAGACAAATAGTTCATCTTAAAATCCCAAGCCAGAATTGTGATGTTAATTATCTATAATTTTAATATGTTGACAGTAAACACAAATTTTTCGTTCTTTAAGGAATAAGGAGCACAATCGCTGTATCCCGAGTAGACAACAATTGGTTGTTAAACATAAATGCAAAAATGATGATACAGTGTTGAAGTTACTTAAAAAACAATATTGCTAAAGTTCAACACATCAAATTTCTATTATGGAGAAAATAAAAACAAAGCAAGCTAAAAATAAATATTTCCATCTACTACAAAATTCTGAAATGGTGTTACGGTTAAATTAGTGCACAACTAAAATTTCGATTTGTGTTCTTTTAATATGAAACAATATTCTGTGTAAAGATTGAATTATTTTTAGAAATTATTTTTAGAAATTATTGTCAAAGTTACACTTCAACTGGTAATAGACATGTATACTTGCCTGAATCATACACTTGTACATACTCTAACTCATGGGTCTAGCCATTAAGTTCATGTTACAAATAAAACATATTTTGTATCTAAAATACAAAACCACTTCTGATATGACCAAATTTTCCTGTCCCTTATTTTTAAAATATATAGCATAGAGATAATTTACATGACAAATACGTCTTGAAGCCTAGTGTTGTTGCCATAGTTATTCTGTAATTTACACTATAAATATGTCTTTGTTGCTAACGTTGGTGCCATATAGTTATTCTGTCTTGACGCGTCCCTGTGTAAGGCGCGGCTGGTCCACAAACTCTGTTCCGTAAACGAATATCAGGAAGATTGACAGCACACTGGCCACGCCCCAAAATAACACGTACATAGCCTGTTCGCTTAAATGCTCTGTAATAGAAAATTTTAGATTTAGAAGAAAATTTTAAAAACACTTTATTATCTATTTAAGTTTGTTTGTTTGATTGGTGTTTAACGTCATACTCAAGGGTATTTCGCTTATATGACGACGGACAAAAATACAGAACATCACAAACAAATCTGCTTCCCATTACCCCTTAGCTCTGAGAACACCAGGGCAACAGAAAGAAACCTCTTTTCTCGCCTCTTACGATCGACCGAGTAAGCCGAGGGAGTATTCTGCAGGGCCATGACCCACCCGCTCCCTCACCGGGCTATCTATTTAAGACAATCATTAAGACAATCATGCAAGGTTGACTTTGTCAATCATGGTCACTGAATTCTCGTGGCACTCTGGGGTTCGCTTTTGAGAATGTTTTTTTTAGAAAGAATCTTATTTTTGTCCACAGTATTTGTTTTTTTGTGAGCAACTTAGTAAATGGATATTCATAATCTCCAAATGTAACATTTTTAGGAAATTTAAGAATTTTTTCATATTTTTTAATTGCTCCTGTTTTGTACATCACAGCCGTAGCAATAAAATGTAACAAAGAGTATAAATGCTAAGGTATGGCAGAACAAGGGGAGACAATCAAAGAGGACAATGTATGATTTTGTTGTTTGTTTGATACTGGTAGAAATCATCAAGGCTGAGGGTAACAGAGCTTAGTGATCGTATATGTCTGAGGATATGTGCATACGACGTATCCCTTCCAGTAAAAGGGATGGGAGGAAAGACTTGGAATCCTTCATCAAAGAAGTCTACTAAGCCATGTGGCCTTGCACCCTAGTTGTGTGGGTGGGAAGGGGGTGTCAAGTTGTGTCTCCTTGTTTATGCATCCATAGGCAGAACTGGATTAAATTCTTAAAGTTATAAATTGAAAAATAGCTGCTTGCAAGAAGGATGCTTCATTGAGGTTTAACGCTGTAGAGTAAATTTATTTGGCTCACATAATGGCATGCCAGCACATTTGGTGAAGGAAACCGTCCCTGGAAGGCCAAAATTACAAATATAATCTATAGTTTGCTTTTAATGGTACTTTTAATACCAATAATTTAATACCAATAATTAAACAAACTTGAGCGATGATAAAAGCAAAAAAAAAAAGAAAAAAAATTCATGCCATATTTCGCCTACTATTTTGACCAAAATTTAGTAATGCAAAATCTGTGTTCAGCTATGGAAGTGTTAAATTAGATCTCAGATTTTGTTTTTTAGTTATGATAGTATTTAATAAGATCTCAACTAGGTTTTCTTTCGATTCAATCAACATTCCACACAGTGGCAAACTTTTTCAGCGAGTGGATTTTGTCTAGGCTAACAAAATGTAAAAATCTGCCCTGATGCCTATTACATCAGAATGATAAGTTACAACCCTGCTGCAAATTTTAAAATTATTTTTATCTCCCTTGGATGACCTAAATTCTTAAATGAATGTCATTTCCTTAATAAATTCTGGATGAGTTGAAGGCGAAATCAAGAATTAAATAAAGGGAGATAACTGACCGTCAGGTAGTAACAGACTAATGAGACACATCATCAGGGCCACAAGGAATACCACAGGTAACTAAAATCAGAAATTACAGGTATGCATTAACTTACAGGGCCTCAAGGAATATCACAGGTAACTGAAATAAGAAATTCCAGGTACGCATTAACTTACAGGGCCACAAGGAATACCACAGGTAACTGAAATAAGAAATTCCAGGTAGGCATAAACTTACAGGGCCACAAAGAATATCACAGGTAACTGAAATAAGAAATTACAGGTACGTATTAACTTACAGGGCCACAAGGAATATCACAGGTAACTGAAATAAGAAATTACAGGTATGCATTAACTTACAGGGCCTCAAGGAATATCACAGGTAACTGAAATCAGAAGTTACAGGTACGCATTAACTTACAGGGCCACAAGGAATATCACAGGTAACTGAAATAAGAAATTCCAGGTACGGTAAACTTACAGGGCCACAAGGAATATCACAGGTAACTGAAATAAGCAATTACAGGTACACATTAACTGACAGTCTATGGTCTTATTACTTGATTACAAGAGGTACAGTCTATGGTCTTATTACTTGTTTACAAGAGGTACATACTACCCAAGTAAGGCTGGACACAATGATGACTTATTAAACACTATAACTGAGGCTCCAGGCCTGTGCTGTAATCTTTTCAGGCATAACCTTAAAATTGGACCTCTAAAATTTTGTGAGATAATCTACCATTTGCATTTTCCCCTGGTTTGCTGATTTTTTAAATACATAAATGTGCCTTTGTCAAAACTAAAGCAATATTTCTTTAAACTACGATCTTTATTGATAATCGGACGATAATCTTAACTTCATAAGTTCAGCTGTTCTGACATTTTATTAGTACTAACAGAATCATTTGATGGCCTTATACATGATATATTAGTTTCCTAGCTAGCAACAAGGTAATAATTGTTCAGAGCTGCACAAGGGCAACAACTAGTTGCCTCAACTGCCTAACCACAAAGTCAGAAGCCCAAAACTTACCGCGAAGTACTTCCAATCTTTGTCGGACTTGAGTGGAGAGGGTCCCTTGATACCATCTCCTTCATCAATGATATAGTTACCAAGAAACAAGTCTATAGAGTCCTGTACAACATAAATAACAGAATGTACTTAACTAGTATCAATTGTTTGTCTGTTTGTTTGATTGGGATTTAACGTCGTACTCAAGAGTATTTCATTTATACGACGACGTGCCAGTCCAATGGGTGAAGGAAACCACCCTCAACACCACTGGCAACAAACAAAGAAGGATGGGACAAATACAGGACGACAACAATAGGACGCAATACAGACACCACAAACAGATCGGTTTCCTGTTCCCCTTTAGCTCTTGAGAGCACCAGGGCAACATGAAGCTGCCCTCCAAGTGCCCGCTCAATTGTTCAAATCAGGGTGTCTAAAGGACAGGGTGAGTCTGGGACTCCATTCTACCTAAGCCTTTGGTTGGAAAGTTAATTTTCATCCAGTGCTTTATAAAGACAGCATTGCTACTCTTCAAACAAACTATCCCTTAGCAAGATAGCTTCTGTTCCTGCAGAGTAAATAAAGACAGACTATCATTATTTTGAACATACTTGATCATAATAAGCATTTACCTGTCTAAATCCATCGTTGAAGTTATTTTTGAAATATCTGGTAAGGGAGTTAACTCCATCCATCAGCAAACCCATTGTACTTCTTTTACCTGTCCTGCAAAGGAAACAAAGATTTTGTTTGTTTGTTTGATTGTAATTCACTTATATGATGACATATTGTTCACTTCATGTTGTCTTATTAAGGTGGAAAACAGGGAGGAAACCTAGTAAAAACTACCCCTACGATTGTCGAAGCTATAACATGTGACTTGCTCATATACCTGATGGTCGACAGGCAGATTAAAACCTGTGAACGGTGAGAAACAAAGAAACACATGACGAAATAAACACTTCTTCAAAGATCATAGGTCTTTTTTTTTAACATTCAATTCAAAATTATGAAAATTTATTGTTTATTTATTGAAGAATAGTAACATTCTGAAGAAAGATAATGAATTCATTTTGACTCAACATTTAGGTGTATTGATGATGATTTGATCAATGAACAGAAACACTGAGTCAAAATTAATTCTTTATCTTTCTTCAGAGTTGAAAATATACTTTATTACGTTAAACTCGTTAAACAATTGTTTATTTATCCCTGGTTATGTTATAATGGATAAAATATATCACATCAAGAGCTCAAGTGAGTCAAAATATACGCCCGAAGAAATCTTGTTGCATCTTGTTGCATAGTGGTTATCCAGAAATTGTATAATTTTGTTGCATAGAATATTAAAACTGAGTTTGAACAGAATCCACCAGGTGACAGCGTGTCTAGACAAAAAATACACCAAACAAAATCCAACACTTGCTTTGAAGGAGAAGACCACCCAAAAACCATATTCTATAAATAAGTAAAACTTTTTGTGTGTAACACAATACATTAATTTCCATTTTCATAAGCTGGTCGTAACTCTGGTTATCATCCATTAAAAAGGATCACAAGTACCAGTTGGGTCATAAAATCCTGTGTTGCTAAGTTTTCCTGCACTCTGGTTGGTCAACCAATTTTGAACTATCCAATGATAGATCAGTGAGGTCTGCTGTACACAGGATTTGATGACTCAACTGGTAGTTGTGATCCTTTTTAATGGATGATACCCAGTGTTACGATCAGATAATGAAAATGGAAATTAATGTATTGTATTAGACATAAATTTTTTTACTTATTGATAGAACAGGGTTTTGGGGTTTTCTTCTCCTTTAAATATCAATAAAAAAAACTGGTTTTCGTCTTTTTATGAAAATTTGTTTTATTGCTTTCGAAATCTTTCGTTAATCTTTGGCGGGTCATTTGCCCTAGATATAAATCATTTACCCATACACTATTAGAGCATTCGATCAAAACCGGAAGCGGTTTAATACCTCCATGATAAAGTTCAGCCTGCTGGGTAAAACCCAAGGGCCATTTTGAATAAGTGATATTCGCTAAAACGACATAAATTGTGCGGTGTGAGACAGTCAAATGACAGCTGTATGCTACGGTATCAGTCAGATATACACCAATGCAATTCATTTTTTTAAAGTTACTAACACATTTCATTATTCGTAAATCAAAATTTGTTTCCGTTAAAGGTTGACCCACATTTTCAAAATTTCCAAATCTTAAAGCAGCTGGATGTTCTTAACTGTGCCTAAAAATAGGGTGCCGTCTCGTGACTGCCTGGTAACATATAGTGATTGCGTGGGTTTATCCCAAATGTCCCACTCTGCGTTGACTAGCGCGATGGTACTAGATGGTTACAAAATGCCTTATGAGTTGCTATGACTACATATTTGCGCCTTATCTCGTCAGAGAGTAAGATCACTTGTTGTTTCCACTCATTAAAACTATCAGACACCAACTGTATTTTATTGTAAACCCTCGATTCGATGTTATAACAGATACGATGTTTATTTGTTGAGCACATTCGATATTTTGATACTATTTTGATTCTTTTCCATTCAAGTAGGCTAATCTTTTTTTAAACGTGGATCACGATATGTAGCCCACTACTTATAGTTCATCTTTTTATGATTCGTTCCAGGAATTTGTCTGCACGAGCAAGGGTCACGTTCTCATCTGCCAATAAAGCGGGAAATGGAGAAGGGGTTCTTCAAGGGGACGTTACTCAGACAAAGAAAGGAGTTATCGTTCTTCAAGAATTTTGGGGAGTTAATGAACAAATTAAAGACAGAGCCGAAGAAATTGGAAAACTCGGAAATTTTGTTACCCTAGTACCTGATTTATACCGAGGAAAAGTTACAACAGATCCAGAAGAGGCAGGGAATTTTGCCAGAAATATAGATTGGCGGCAAGCCGTGGTTGATATACAAGGCGCAGCACAATATCTTATTGAGAAAGGATGTTCCAAAGTGGGTGTGACAGGGTTCTGTATGGGCGGAGCATTGGCATTGGCGACATCAGCTCTCGTGCCGGAAGTCAGCGCAGGCGTGTCCTTTTATGGTATTCCAAGATCGGAACTGGCAGACGTATCGAAAATTAAAATACCTGTCCAATGTCATTTCGGAGAATTTGACATTATTGCTGGATTTTCCTCGCCAAATGATTACGAGGCCCTCCGTGAAAAGCTCAAATTGGCTAACGTGAATTTTGAGATTTACACTTACCCAACAGGTCATGCTTTCACCAACCCAAGCAGTGATAACTACAACAAAGAGATATGTACCACGTCTCTTGGTCGAATGGTGGATTTCTTAAATAAGCACTTGTAACAAATTCGAGACAAGAAAAGTTTCCTTGTGTAATTTTTAGTTATATTTATTTACCTTTTTTGTTTGTGGGAGGGAGAGGATCGTGTTTGAAAGTTCAGCTTGGAAGCATAGACGTCCAAATAGACTAGAATAATTTTTTATCTTCTTTTTTTGTGAACATTTAACTTTGAAGCATGAATGTTCAAATTAAAGGATACACCACAGCTGTATTACTTTTGTCATATTTTATCGCTGTACAATGACTGTTTCTGGCGGAGCAATTTTATAAGAACATGGATAAAAACATCCTAGGTTGTGAATAAAGTAATTCGGAGTATGCCCACTCTGATTACAATTACAATATAAATATATTTAATAAATATAAATTCCCCACTGCAGTAGGCCTATACCATTTCAATTCAATCTTCATTTAAAATCTGAGATACCAGTCATATACAAGACAGGCGCACAATCTGTATACTGTCTACTGAATGTTCTTGGTCGAGCGATTCTATTAGAACCAGAAAACATCCTCGAGTAGGATGGAGTAATTTTAGAGATTCTCATTACAGCCAAATCTAAAAGAACTCCCCACGGGTGTTTGCACAAGTCACATACATCAAAGCTACCGCACAAAACAGGCGTATCATCTTCTTAATAAATCGTATTTTGAAGAGGATGTACCCAGTGGCGGATTTAGAGATGGGCGCAATAAGCTGTTTATGTAACTTTGTAATTGTTCCTCCTATGTCACATCTTTGGCCGGAGTGTAAATAAAGATAAGTTTAAGTTGAAGTTGAATAAGCGTCCATATAGACAATATATTCAACTTAGCCAGATTTTTAATGACAATGCCATGACGAAACGATGAGACGTTAAACAGTTAAATTGTTACCTTGTAGAGATATTCATTTGCAAGGAACATATTGTTTAGTACCCTGTTTTTAGTCTTTTAGCTTGTCGGCTTCAGCTTGGATCACAGTTTGAGTAGGCTGTTTTTATTCTTTTAGCTTGTCGACTTCAGCTCGGACCACAATCAAACAACGCAATGTTATATATTATGTTGTGTAATTTAGTTACGGGACTGAAATATGTGTGGATAGACATTAACTAACTTTGAAAAGTCAGGGACAGTTTCATCGCTGGATTGCATTTATTTTTTTATTTTGGGTGATAATTCCTGAAACTGGCCGTTCCGTACCTGCACGAGCCCGCGGCCGTAGCTCAGTGCGAGTTAGCGTGTACGCTTACTAACTCTACTCCAATTTAGGAAGCAGCCCACGGCCGTGACTTTTGGTAGCAGGTACGCTTCCCTAACTGACCTGGCTTCGATTTACCCTTTCACCGGATAGAGTTCGCCTGTCGACCATCAGGTATATGAGCAAGCTCCATGTTGTGGCTCCGGCAATCGCGGGGGTGGTTATGAGGTTTCCTCTCGGTTTACCACCATAATAAGCCTGTGTACAGTGTGAAGTGGACAATCCGTGGTCATATAAGAGAAATACCCTTGAGTACGACGTTAAACACCAACCAAACAAACAAAACAATTTAGGTACGTTCACGTGATCGAGTCGGTCTGTTGATCATCATGTATAAGAGGGAGTCACACGATATGGCTCCGGAAATCGCGAGGGTGCTTTTTAGGAGGTTACCTCTCGGTTATCCACGGTAATGAGGCAATGTGACGTGGACAAACGGTCGTCATATCAATGAAATACGACGTTAAACCCCATTCAAACAAAGAAATAACCATACTTCCACTGTATGGTCTCCAAATAGCGGCCAAACATAACATTGCATCGTGTGTCTGTGGTCTGATCTGAAGTTTCACTTAAAAAAGTGTACCCCTTCAAAATATTCCTTGCAATCGAATAAAGCTACAAGGTAATAGTGTAATGGTTTAACGCCTTTTGTTTCCAGTTTATTATTATTTTTTTAGTTATGATTTTTCCTTATATTTTGGTTTCGTTTATATTCAGATTTCATTTTCATTTTTTGTTTAGTTTCTTTTTTTTTTTTTTTCTTTTTTTTTTTATCATAATCAGTTTGTTTGAAATTTATTTTCGATATTATTAAAACCAAAATATGGATAAAATCTGAATGGCAGCGCTCGGTCACCATAGAGGCCACACAGATTCAGTATTTAATTTTTATTTTTTTATTTAATTCAGGGGCAGTCCTTATTTTTAAATGTTTCGTACGGCTTCCCGTCGTATGTATTGACTGTATAATACAAGTCTATGAGGTACGTATTCGCATGTAATACACAACTTTACCATTATGAATTGATTATGACTATTTAAGCACTGAAATTGAGCCACTGTCCAAACATCTTGCATCGATCATTAGGATACCTTTATACTAAATGACAAAAGTAGGTAAATTAGCACAACTTCTATGCGTTGTTTTTTAAATTTAAGATAATTGTTAAAGTTTTAATTCCTCTGTGGCGTTCCACAAATATTCCGGAAGCCGGCAGAGGTATTTTTTTGTTCTAGATATTGACATGACACAAACGTGATTGCCGAACGACAATATGTAGGTCGGACGATTATTCTTGCAGAGACAGAGATAATCCCAGCTTTGTAAGCTAGTTTTTTCAACTCTTCCTGTGGTCCCCTAGCTCTAAGCCATCAGTTTTTACTGGCGCCTTCAAGAGGTACGTTGTAAATTTTATATATCACTACTGAAAAAGAGTTTCAATGTCATTTGCGCTGAAGGTTTGGTAAGAAATATACGAGGCTCATTTAATGGTAAAATATATCCAAGGGACAACACTCCTGACTTAAAACAAATTGCTAACTATAGAATTACGGCCCCTATGTAAGGTGTCATACATAAATGGCATAGCCTACACACACCTATCTGCGAATACGGATCTTTATTGAGCTGTATATACTGTCAATAGAGCTACAACGTGCAGATATACCAAACCTTTAGAAGTAAGGCTTACCCTTTAATATATGACGTGAAATCCGTATGATCTAATAACCACGGGAGACATTTCAAGCGCGTGTCGTACTGTTGATAAAGACTTATACAGACTATACAGTATAAATACAGAGAAACGACGTGCAGCTGTACCAAACTTTAGAAATAAGACCTTCCTCTGAATACTAAATAAGGTTGAATCCGCATGACCTAATTACCACGAAAGACATTTTAAGCGAGTATGGTACTGCTGGGAAATGATCATTTTATGTATGGGTCTAACCCAAAAGTGTCCAAGGAAGAAAATGGAATGGTTTAAGTCGGGGTAAGGCCATGCAAATTTAATGAAGATAAAGTGACGAATCATGCTTCGGGTAGCATAGCTATATAAACCATCCAGTTTTTATACATAAGAAGATAAAGTGCCGAATCATGGTAGCGCTCGGCTATTTCTAAAGTTAAGGAAGCATAGATAAAAACACCGGCACTTGTCAATAAATTTATATTGAGATTGTAAATGTATGACACATTCTAAAATATAGTCGATTTTTCTTCAGTCGTCGAGACATTGTCTTAGTCTCGTCCACTATAGAAACTCTCGCGAGAATACGAATGTGTATGACATTAACATTCTCATCTCCTCGCAGAGGAGAGGTATGAGTGAAAATGAGTTGTAGGCCAAATATCGGCATTTTAATTTTCAGGCGGTAGCTAAAAAATCTAACTTGTATGATATTTTCAAACAAAATCTAAATTTGTCATTGCACCCACTTAAACTGTACCATTTGCCCTCCTGATTTTCGTCTTATTAGGAAAATCTACAGTTTAGCTTTGGAAAAGCTGAATAATCGGCATTAAATGAAAAGACAACTGTTTTTCGACCTAAACTTATTATTTGTATTGCATTTAGTGTTTTAGTGTTTTTGCTGATTCGTCCATATTATTCTTCTCTCCATAAAATGTATACATTAAACCTTATTACTGGAAAAATACAAGCACTTTTTAGATGATTGAGTTATTCTCTTGTAAATCATTAGGTGTTTTACGTAAAACTGCTAAATTTGTATATGAAAGTTTTCAGATGCGTCAGACTCACACCTATAACACAGTTTAGTTATTCTCAGATAGTACCTATACTTCTCTTACTTCTCTGTCACAATTTGCTTTGTTCATTACAAACTGTCACCATGTGTAAAATGTTGTACACCATATAATGTTCGCCAGTACTTGATATGTAAAATGTAACAAAGATCAAATATGATCACGTTAAATAAAGAACTTGAACTATAAAATGTGACAAAATATTTGTATGCTTCGTCGTTTTCATTGTTTCTCAATCGATACCACATGTGATGATTGCTTCATGGTTTTCATTGTTTCTCAATCGATATCACATGTGATGATTTAAGAGGTACCCGCTAGTCAATACCTTATAATCCGTATGCCTAAAAATTCAGTATTCCGCTAACGCATACTCAAATTTTAAATTTGTTCGTAAACGTTAGCGGAATATCGGCGTTACCGGAATTAACGCGGACAATACATTATTTTTTCTTCGAGGAAATTTAACACAAATCTGTTTTGTTGTTTGGGCTATAGTGCGTCTGGGAAATACATTATTTATTTTTGATGTTGAGGCAGGCATTACTTGTCTCGTCCAAGATAATATCTCGTATTTCTGTCTAGCAAGGACACCACTTTAGTTACTTGGGCTACAAGTAGAGCGACCGTGTTCACCCAGATAAAGACTGTGGCAACCTGTTCTGAGAGACTTGTTTATTTATTATGCTGAATAATTATTTCAAATAGTGAACGATTTACAGGTTAAATCTATGGATGTTGGCTTGGTGTTCTGATACTGTCATTTTGTTGATATTAGCGCTTAATTGTATCCACACTGACGAAAAGTATTAAAGAGACATGTAAATACCCTAGGCCAATCGTAATTAACTCAGGTTGTGGATATTATTAACATATGAAGTTTTTTTTTATTTAAAAATGAACTGTTTAAGCAAGAAAGCTAAAAAGCATTATATTTGCTACTTCACCCCTGTCAGCTTTAAATTGTTTGCTTTATTTTGTTATCAACATAACGTTAATCTAATTAACTTTTTTTTAAAGCTTGTTAACTTCCGTAAAAATATTTATCTTATTTTATCTACATGGTCACTGCTTATAATCCGTTTTCCACAATGTAGTATTC